>VKOC01004167.1:0-22945 GCA_009364415.1 Spea multiplicata
GTGTGACTCACCACATTGAGTTGATCCTTAAGGCGATTCTGGAGAAATCCATTTCTCGATAGACTTTCATTAGTCTCTGGTTGGGTGATTAAGACAGAGCCACTGTATTGTTTACCACAGGTGCAGTATGACAAGGAGTCAGGGTATCTGTGTAAATTGACCGGGTTAAAACAACAGAGCTAGAACTCATACAAATGCCTAATATGCAGCTGTCTGAAAATATGATATTTTAGAAAGACTAGAACTGTTTCTAAAAAGAAAACATATTTTTAAAAACCTTTCTTTTAATCTTATACCAATTATAAAAGAAAGATGGGATTCCCTTGAAAACACCTTATGTTAACAATCTAAGATAAGTAATGCAATACACTAGGTTGAAAGATGATGAACAACACATCTTATATAACAGGCCATTTTAATCTTATGAGGAACTCTGGGGTTTATTCAGTAAAGGGGAGGGTTACAGTTTCACCTTCACCTTACCTGCTTCATTAAGCTTTTATAAAGAACCAACCAAGCCCGTCATGCAGGACAAACTAACTGGAGTTGTCACTTCATAATGAATAGTGAAGTTAATAAGTTGTCCCTTTCCTAAAAACATGTCTGCCAACTCCTGCTTCGGTGCATAAAGCCCACACCATCCAGGCATCAGCAGGATGCTTAGGAAAGACAAAATTATACCTTAATTAGCCGTTCCCTCGAAGGAAAATGAAATCACAACTGAATAACCTTTTCAATTGATTATAGTTTTGCTTTCCAAATGATCGCTGAACTGTATAAAATATTAAATAAATGTATCGAGCTACAATAACAATCTCTTGTGTCATATTTCCGAATCTAAATAATCAGGACTTATCCCCAAAAGGCATTTTAAGACAACACAGGCAAATATAATACATTATGAAAAAAAATCATTTTGAATGCAATCAGAAAAAAACATGTATTAAATAATTTAACAGCACAATATATTATTTATGTTTTGGAAGAAAGAATAAATGAGTTTTGAGTATGCTGAGGACTTGAGCTGACCTGTTATTTAAGTCATTAATATGTATTTCAATAAAGCTATGTATATGTAATTATCAGTGGTATGCTGACCACCTGTCCATAGACTACCTGTCCAACAACAATTCACTACTATATGAAGAATATAATAACACCCTTACTAGCCCCATTCTATGAAGCCCACCTCGGGAAGTTCCAAGGTATGGAAATAACCATCCATATCACTGACACACACAATCTGTAAACAACATTATGATAAAGAGCATTATGATAATTTATAATAGGTATTTGGAGAAAAGACAAGTGAATAATCAATACAATTGTGCAATGTGGAAATCTATATAAATTGGCTTTTGAAATATGGTAAATGAATAGGTTACACTTATTAAAATTGAAAAACCAAGAACGTAGCACTGGTAGGAAATTATTGATATAATCTACTATGTACTAAAGGCCCCTCTGGGACTGTTCAGTTTGATTTATGTAGGTTGGGCCAGCCACCGTGGGCTTGTGTTGATTGAAATGCCTCCTCCTGTCATAGCTCCGGTCATCTGGTCATGGTGCAGATGTGAAGTCATGGCAGTTAGTTTTATTTGCAATAGGCCACGCACTGTTGGTGGCCAGACTACTAAACTCTTCCAAAGTGCCCTTAAAGCTATAATCGCGTATAAAGTTTTACACATCATGAGTGCTAAACCTCTGTACAGCAGAACTATGGATTATGATGATGCTATACCAATCAATGAATAATACTATTATAGAAAAAGCCTGAAACGAGTGAATGTTCAGAGTGGATCTGTCATTTAAATAATAATTTTACCAATATCTCCACTGCATACCACACAGGACTGTATTGTTAGTAAGGATATGCATTATAACGCTGAGAAAACAAAGTCAGTTTTCCAGGGGTTCAAATACCCTTATTCTTAACCATCACATTTTTTTGGCTAGATTATTATCATACACACAGCTCCACAAGATGTACATAATGTGTGATGTCGCACAGTCAGCAGACTCTGTTCCTCACCTGATCAGATGGTTCACACGTTTACATTTCTGGGCATCTATTCTAACAATTAGTTGGAAAGCTCTCAGGTCTCAGAATGCCAAGTTCAAATATGCACATTTCCTACACAGCATATAACTAATTAGAACAGTACAATCACACTACTAATTGCTATTTAAGCTGAATATCAGTTGACAGTTTATAAGGCTTGCTCAGAGCAAAGTGCAAGTACATTAATACACAGATACGGTATAATCGTTTACATGAGTTGCATGGTCTACATTTTTTCCAGTTTTTGTAATAAAGAAAATGTTGCAGGGTGGGAATGTTTAATATTAGAAAAATGGGGTAGTTTTGTTAAAAATTGTAGATTTAAGGGTTAACTTGACTAGCCTTAATCAACTGGGGTTTAATGCATTTGACAAACCAGCATATTCACTAATATACAAGGTGTTTTTGCGCACAATGACAATTTACATATCCATATTTGAACACATCCAAGGTCACACACACACATATTCATGCTTACGTGAACTTACACATTCATGCTTACCCAGAAACACTTACACATCCATGCTCATGTACACACAGACATATTCATGCTCACACACACACACACTTCTTTAGACACATCCATGCTCACATAAACTTATTCGGACACATCCATGCTCACACTTACACAGCCATGCTCACAAACCAACATTTACACATTCATGCTCACACATCCATACATGCATATTACCAGTCCCTCCCTTACCCTCTCCCTCCTTCCCTCACTCACCTCAGCCACAACTCAATCCAGCCATACTCCTGCCTCTCTTCTTCTGAAAAGGGGCGGAGGTTCTGGGCACACCCTCTCCCCTAATTGGAAGAAGAGGGAACGGTGTTCCTCGTGACTCCGCCTTTTTGCAGAAGTGCACAAGAGGTTCAGATATATTCATAAAGAAGAAGAGAAGCAAAAACACTTCTCCTTATCCACAAATCTAATTGGGAAAGACTGACTTGGGGCAACATACTCTCACTCTGGGTTGCTTAGTTCCCTCAAGTAAAACAGTTTATACCCTAAATTTTGTTTGAGATTTAAGAATTATCATTCAATTCACTGTATCTGCGGTACCGCAGGCTTTATTATCTAGTTGCATTTATTTGATAGTTGTCCTTGGACTAGTCACACTTGTGTTTGACTTGCGAAAAGCACCATCTGTCTCTACTAGTCTGTAACACTCCATTTAATACAGGGCTTATTCTATATTGCCCTATAAATAGTATGTTGGATGAAAGAAAGGTCAAAATAATCTATATCAATATAGTCTTCCCTTTCAACTGACTTGTCTACACACCATAATTTAAAACCAGATGGATCCAAAATAACAGATTGTTTGTTATTAGGTGTTGGTGCAAATTATGTATTCTGTTAATCTATTACTTTTATATATAAACATGAATTTTAAAAGTCAAAATTCATCTTGCTTTTATGGTAAACTGTAACAAATATTCACAATTGAGGATTGCAGTTTCCATAGAAACTATCACATAATTTGCCGGGCAACATTTAAGTGATGAAGAACATAAAAAATCATTCTTGACTAGCAGCAGAGGAAATCTTATATATGTCACACAGAGTTCTGATTCGCAGGAGACACAATGTGTATCTTAATTCACATTAGGGGTACTCAATCTTCTCTTAAAAATAAAAGGATTAAGCAATTTCCTATTGTATTCTGGAGCATGTCAAAAATGTACTTTTAATTGGATCTAGAAAACATCATTACCAGCTATATCTCTTATGACACAGAAGGCACACAAATAATTAAAGAGAACATCTGCAAAATGATAATTCTTCTCCAAAAAAGCATCTAAGCTGATTGAAGAGAAATAAAGTCAGTTTTATCTCTGGAGCACTGGCAGTATAAATTTTAGGGAGATATGACAAAAATGGTTATCCAAAACTAACATTACATGTCAAATGTCATACTTTCTAAAAGGCGATATTTCTATTGTTCGAGATGGACGAGCACACCTTTCTATAAATTTATAGAATGGATTTGCCATAAACTCCTTGTCTAAAGGTGCTTAGGACATAATGAGATAATGTGATAAACCAACATAGTGAAAGAAATAAAATCCTTCTGTTATAAAAAACACAAAAAATTGCTGTGTAAATTCATAATCATTGTTTCAGGTTTGTATAGCTACAATTTTTCAATTCATAAATCAAATAGGTGCTTGAGTAGATGCTAAAGATGTCTGGAAATCCATTCTGCATGTAGCTATTACATCAGAATAAAGTTGGTCAGAAGAAACATTCCTAAAATAGTTTTTATTGATAAACTGGGACATATTAATAATTTGTTAAGATTATGCTGAATATAATCAAATTGACTATGATATGGATAAATACTTGTACCATTGTTATTGCTTCCCTTTAAAAAATTATGTTTTGTATATCCTAACTAAAATAATGAGCATGATGCGGATAAGTATCGATGACAACGTGGATAACTGTTGTGACAAAATGCAGTATTAATAATAAATATAGTGGCAGTGGTAGGAGTTTATAACATGACAAAGTGTTGGATTGTAATGTATACTAGGAAGATTAAAAGTGTAATGTGAATGTGAATTACCACTGCACTTATTTTGTGCAGTAGAAGAAAGCGGAACAGATTTTCAAGTTTAGTGGCCACGTGGTGCCAAATCTAAGAGCAACACCGCAACACTTGATGAATAGGCAAAGGCAGAACATACCTCAGTTCCTACACCAACATCTCTGACCTACTGAAAGCGCAAAACGCTGCCCACAAACCTCAACAGAAAGGTCATCACAAAGGCCCATGATGATATTGACCTTGCATCATCTGAATGTGCATATTCCTGCATGATTCCCCTCCTAGATGTTATCAATACTTATATCACTCCATCAGGTAGTACCAATAAATACATAAAAATACCTGTGATAACACCATTTTGTATGACAGACAAGTATTGAAGTGTATAGCCTCATCTTCTACATAAGTAGGAAAACTGTTAAGTCCACACATTTAAATAATATTAGCTTTTAAGATACTCTTTACTCTGGCCAGCCAACAATCTCCAATTCCTATGAAAGCAATATCCGAGCAGCCTAAAAACAGTTAATAGCTGTAAACACCACCACTAGCCTCTAACTCTACAACCGGTACATCTAACCTGAATCTTGACCTAGAGATATTCCAGTGGGAACCTCCACACAAACTGACAATGGAAACTCCCCAAAACCTAGCATTTTAATGCATTCTGGTTTTTAAAAACCTAAAGTGTTTTAATATTCTATAATCATTAAAGAAATGCTGATAAAAACTTGCTAAATAGATGCTACTATTTGTCCTGAGTTTAGAAATACCAATCCCAATGTTTTCTGCTTTTTTTCTGCAAGCTATAGGGCAATAGTTACAAGTAGCGTTTTGCTATTTCCAAACCATTTTTTTCCAAATCTGGTCATACTGCCCCATGTGCTATTTCGGGTATCTTTGAAGCTGGCCAATGCAATTTACCCCCCTCCCCCCAACCATATATTTTTGAAAATTAGTTTGGAGAGACCCTCTTTGGAACTTTTTAATTTTTTTAAAGCAGGCCATCAGCCTTTTGAAGAGATCTCTGGTTGACCACAGGAAGTTGCCATGGAAGCCACCCTCCCTGTTGTGTTTGTGTAGGTTATATGAAGATAAGGTGGACTTTACTTGCTTACTGACATCATCACTCTCCCCTGGTAGCACCTGCTGCACTGAATCATGACAGTGACTGTCCTTGACATGTCTGACAGGACTTTATGACACGCTTCAGTATCCATGCCCTGCTGCACTGTGATTAGCCACAGCACATTTAAATCAGGGGCTGTGTAAGCCCTCGGTAGGCCACTCGAGTAGTTTCTCAGGATCAGGCCTGATACCAAATAGTAAACAAGAGAGTTCAAGATCTTCTCCCTACCTAATCCTTGTTAAAAAGGAAGTAAGAAAGTGCCATCTCTGTTTATATACCTGCTTGATATAAAGTTATAAACATGGCCAATGAATGAGAAGGACACAAAACATTCCTGCATAGGCCAGCAGTTGTATCACCCTTCCCAATTGGTCCAGGAGGCCCATTCCCTTTCACAGTCAACATTTAGTGAACTAGCACAAAAAATGTTTACTAAAACATGTATTAAAATGTGTGTTGCAGTCTGCTGTGTTCCTATCCACAGAGTATGATTATCATTGCAAGAAAAGGTGGTGAAATTATAATTGTAATGCGCCTAATGCAGAATAGACCTTACTGGCCATATGTGCAGACCAAATGTTATCGTTGGAAAATAACATTACAAACACAAGCTGATTCTAGGCATACTAGCATTATCTCAAATATCGATGTGTCTGATAATCCAACTTCACTTTTAGAAAATTGCTTCCTACCTCTGTAATTATTATTATACCGTGTCACAAACATATCATATATATCATCTGTGCTTCAATCCACAAACTCTGAAACAACTTATCCAACAAAAGCCAAATCACAACGAAAGAAGTGCCAAAATCACCTTCTGTGTTGCATCTCAACAATTATCTTCATTGTTAACACTGATGTTAATTCAGTCTAGGATTGATGCCAACACAAAGACATTTTCCATATGACTTTTCCATATGACTAAGTATGTGTAGGTATGTGGCATGAATGAAGATTATTCTCTTGCTATTGGATGTGGCTTTATCAAAACTCGCCAGAAACTACATAGTTCCCCATAAAAGTGGGAGATGTATACTAGATGTGTTTATCACATTAAACACATTGTAGCTTGACATAATAATTCTCACTATACTACCTTGATGATAACTGAACCAATATGTTTATTTTCTGAACTAATTTATCCTTCTACGGAAGTCAAATTCTCTTCTTAATTCTACTTTTAGGGTCCATTTAGGGATATTTATTAATGCCTGAGCATGAACCAATGTAGCATAGTAAACAGACACACTACAGTCATGTACGCATGTCAGGATCAAACATACATTTCTATGTTGGAAATCTAGTAATTAAATAATGGAGACAGATTCAATGAGATTCCTTCTATACATGAAATCAACTGCATTTTGTATTTACTTCAGTTACCTTTGTATAATGTGAAAATGAGTTTTATGAGATTTAAGTGTGACAAATATACAAAAATAAAAGAAATCAGGAAGGGGACAAATACTTTTTCATAGCACTGTAATATATTTTTAAGTGCATATGATGGCTTGAGTGTGCCTTTAGTCATATAGGTGAGTTACAACATAGTACTAGAATTATACCTAATATATTTTATTATTATAATCAAGAACAAAAATGTTGTATTTGTACACAATTTTGGAGCTGGTAGCTAACTAAGACATTTTTGTAACAATTAAAACAGTTTATAAAACTTAAACTGCAAACTTAGCCAAACTACAATAATTTTACTTTAGTAGCTTAATGTCACTATAATCTGTGGTTTATATGGTTGTTCTTTTATTATTCATGGCTAACCTGAGTGAGCCATTGCAGACAATTATGCACTTCTGAAACTCCCATGTAGTTATTTACAATGACAGTAACGCACTTAAGGACATGTGGCAGACAGGCTTGGGACATGATTTATATGTTTTTATCCTTCCATTCTTCTTTCGGTTTACTTCAGTCCAACAATACGGAGTGATAATGCATTACCAAATCAAAATAATTTCACCCCAGGTTTGTGAAAGTCAGACTTTGTTGTAAATAAATAGCCACTGTGCCATTCATTATTCATTCTGAAAGACTTAAGTGTTACAAAAATGTTAATCTATGTCGACATGTCTTTTATTTATTTGTTTTTACAATGTTCTGTTGGCAAATGGTTTGATCATCGTGAGATGTACTTTCTGTAACGATTTATTGGTAAAAAAAACACATCAATCCAAAGTGCTGGGAATTCAGATGAATATAGTACATAAGTATGAGATATCTCACAAGTCCAGTTTCAGGAGATGACCTCACATGGCATTACACAAGGCTACCAGCTACCCTAGGGGTTAAGGCCCCAGGTTTCAGTGGCTACACGACAGGTACATGCAAACGGTACATTCTGGATTAAAACTGGTCTTCCCACAGTTTACAGTTCTACACACTATTACTTTATAATGGTGCTAAAATAGTTTTATATGGAATACCTGCGTAGTCAGTATACTACATGAAAGGTAGTTTTAATTAATACATTCATTTATGCTAAAAAAAACTACAAATTCACTTTAAAGAAAGAAAGACAAGAGTAAGTACAGGTCCTAGTCAACATCATAGATGTATATTCAATCTACAGAAACAATGGTTAGGACAATAATAAGTCCAGGTATCCAGTGCATTCAGCACACCAGAAACTGTGTAGGTATATCATTTCATTTTCTTGCTTATTTTTCTTCTTCTGTTGTTTTTTATTTAGCAATATTATTTCACAGATTCCTTACTGTAAAGCTTTTAAAATGTTCCTTGGGGCTAGTCTTCATGAGCTACTTCATAACAAACCTTATTAAAAACACCTATCATTGTTTCTCATGAGGGGTAAGAAACATATCAGAGTTACAATGACAGTCATTTTAGTGAAAATGAATATAGTTTTTGCTGATTTTGTGTAGTGTGAAAAGTATTTACAGTTTGCCTTCTTGCTGTAAATACATATGTAGTTTATGTGGCTTAGTATTTGTGACTTTTCTAATCACTCCATAGATCTGGACAGGGCAGTAAAAACCAGAGGAGGCCCCTGCCAGCGACCAATAGAGTTGCTCGTGCGGACCTTTAAAATCCTGACGCCAAAGCTGCTGCGTACCGAGTTAACCCCGTATTAGCCCCTTCTAAAAAAAACGGACAAAAACTTCGAAAAAAACCGAACGCGAAGAATGTACACAGTTCTGTGGATCGGTTAAAGTGTTCTCTCCTGGCTGGCTTATAATAGTTTTTATATGCAAGTACATAAAACATTTTTTTTAAACGGACTATATATCTGTGACACTTTTACCATGGAAAGTGAGTTTATAAAAACCAGCCACTAATGTGGTAGTGGCATTATTGTGTGGCCCCCTACCTTTATATTCAGACCTTCATAATATATCCCAGAACCAATCGTCAATAGACATCATTAACTATTAGACATAATAACCATGGTTTGCCAAGCTCATGCAAATACACTGTGGACTACCTTGATAAAGCTGACAAAAACTCTAGCACACTAATGGCCACTCAGTCACAGATATAACTCTTAGTCAAGCGCACCCAGAATTCTTAACCAAGAATGCTCATTTGATCCACAACTGGAGACTGTGTTCTTTGCTCCAAACCTTCACCATTTAAATCAGATATCCTTCTGAAGACTATGTAAAGGCAGGTCCCCATGGAAGTCCTCAGTTTTATGCCAGGTTCTTTTCTCTTCACATTGTGTTTCACCCATGGACACCAGATGAAGCCTAGTCTCATTTGCTTTGTTGTGCCTAATCCATATCTTCTCCCTCCTGTCCAGTTCTTGCATACAAGGGAAGTGCTGACAAAGGGGCAGTGGGGAGTTGATACACAACCATTTTTGATTTGAAGATTGTGTGACCAGTGCCTCGAACTTGTGCACTGGACATTTTGCCTGCCGACTGTATTATTTATTGATTTATATAGTTGTATTCTGCAGTGTTGTGAAATAGGGTAAGAAATCAAAGTAGTTCATCATTTGAACTTAAAAAAACAAAAAGTGAGGAGACCTTTGCTAAGACCAGTTTATGGACAATTATACTATTGGGTCATTTGACTGGCTTTGCCCATGGCCCAAAACCTTCTTGCACACCTAGTAACTCTTCTCTGTTTTCCTCCCTTGGTAGCTGTTAGTGAGCTGAAGCAAATTCCTGCTTGGCATGATGTTGTGTGCGCTCCAGCTCTACTGGACCAAACCTAAATGACAGAGTGATTTTGGACAGAGTGCTCTGACACTTTGCATTTTACCTTGACACTCAAAATTATTTACGGCTTATATTTTTAATTATTTGAGTTCCAGAAAAGCTGAATACTGTTTGTATACTTGTAAGTAATTTATTATGCATTTTGTTAAGTTGTTAAAATCAATAAATGACTTCCTTTTAGTAGAAGCCGCAGTGCATTGCCGACTCCACGGTCCTGTTCTCATGCTGACCGGCTGTGGCATAAAAGTGCTCTTGCTCAGTGGCAGGAAAACTCTTCCATTGAAATCATTGGAAGCCCCTTCTTACACGAAGGGTGTAGTTATATCACAACCCCAGAACTCTTGCTGACCCAGCGATGGAGGTGACATCAATGCAGCTTGCAGTAGAAGAAAATAAGCAGAACACATCTCCTGCAAGACTAGGAGCTGGAGAATAGAGAAAGAGACAAATCCCTATAGGAGGATTATGTAGACTCCCTCCACGCATTTCCAAGGAAGAAAAACCAAAAGGGACCACTCTGCTATAATATTCATTGTAGTGTATATGATGGCTGGAGTGCTCCTTTAATTTTGATTTCTTTGCATTTGGAGACCCCTTTTAAAAATGAAGTTTACATTTAATAAAATCTTAATAAAAATAATAATTGAATTCCACTATATTTTGATGCAATATATAAAGAATGGTTTCTTTGTTTTTCTTTATAAGGTAAAAACATGTTGCAGGTTATTCTTTTCAGTTGAATAATGTGTTAACAAAACATGTACTATTGGGAAATGACACCCTTGTCTCCGAAAAGGAAAACCTTTTTTCCTGATCACTGAAATGTTGCTATCTCAAGGCAGTGTCTCTATTGATGTAATAAGTTTATTATCTCCAGGGTGCAGATTTTCAACTAAAACAATTCTCCACAGCACCTTTAAAACTAAGTTTATCCTCCTAATGGGAATGGGTACACAGCAGAAGGTAGTAATCATTAAAGTGTGAAAGCAGAAGGCAACACCTCTGAGGCAAAATTCTCTAAATGAACCGAACTCTTAAAAAGCAAAATAGTTGCAGGCTAAGGGAATTTACTGTAGCGGTTCTGTGGTCATATATCAACCTTGAATGGCAGACCAAGAAAAGCATTACTCAACCGCCAGCATAAACCCTGTTATTTACTGGGGAAAGTATCTACTGCTGTAGCTTATATATTAGTTCTAAAATATTGAAACTGCAAAACATTTTATGAATTACCATTTTTGCCAAAAATTAAATCACATATTTATCTTTTAAATCAACTGAAAGTATTATAGTATAGTTTTAATATTGACACAAATGATCTATTCGTATATAAAAAGTTTTGCATGTTTTGTAAATTCTGAAGTATTTTGTGATGTTAATTTCCTTAAGAGACATTAATAAGCTAGGGAAATTAGCAACGCATACGTCTTTTTATCTCTCTTTCTTAAATGTGAAGGTTAAAAATATTTCATCAAAATCACAGAAGGGGAAGCGTTTCCTAAAAATCACACACATTCAGATTGTGGGGTGCTGCTGAAATGACCAACATGTACACATAAAAAAGATCAGCGGACACCCAACAAATACTATCTATCTGAGACATAAATATTAGGGATTCCGTCAGACTATATGACCATATATAGTTAGCCTGCCAATATGCTAAAGTGCCCAACGTTTGGCGAGTCCTAGCTAGTTTTGCATGGCTGTATTGCTTACCAAGGAGCTGAATCAATTTAAATCCATTTCTGTATATGCTTTTTGTGGGGTGTCCTTCCCATTCTGTATCTTTTGTGCATATTTGCAGGTTCTGACCAAACCATAGGGTTTAGCACCACACCTACCATTCAGGTCCCTCATTAATGGTATCCAGAGAGGGCTTTAAATTGTATGAGAGTCTCAGTGGGTAAGAATGCAGTGGGAAAAAATATATTGCAGCCTGTTATACCCTTTAATCCCCATTTGCCTCATTTGTTTTAACATGTTCATTGTCCCCACCATCAATGTTTATATTAAAAACAATACACTGTCACACTCGCTAAATGTCTCCCTACCTTCTCTGCCAACCGCTTCTGTGTCCCTGTCTTCTTTTCCACATCTCTGCTTCTTTGCCTCTTCTTGTTCTTCTGTCTCCTTTCTTCTGTCTTCTTCTGCTTCTCTGAAAAGGATACAGGAACACGGAATCTGTATGCCCACGGAATCTGTATGCCCACGGAATCTGTATGCCCACGGAATCTGTATGCATCATTGATTCTAAACATAATCTAAACAGATGATCTCCTGTATGAACCCTATGAGACTAACGTCCATCCTTTTGTATCGCTATATGTAAAGTGAGTCATTTTAAAAACAAAATTGCATGTGGAAAACAACGCTATATACCACCTGTTCACCAGGTGAGTAGTAATGCAGCCTTTCCACATAAGGGAAATATGATATTCATAAAGTAAGCATGACATTTTTTACATACAGAAGAAAAGATAGCAGACAGGTTTGCTGCCATTTTTTACACCCGCGTTTGAATTTTAGGGCATGGTAAAGTACACCAAGTAGATGTCTACTGTAATAGAGAACTAAATCATAGCCAGAAAAGCCCCAGTGATGATTTTTAAAATTCTATTAGAAAGAATTAAGCAAACTACAGGCTATTTCTCATCAGAGCATTAACAAATGCTACTGGCAGTGGGTAAATGCTTGTTTGAAAATATCAGCATATAAAGGGCCTTCTAATACAGCATTTGTTTCTCTCTTGGCTGTCAGAAAAGGTAGAAAAAGACACAGAATTTTTAAATTCACTCTCTAAATTAAGATTAGATGTGGCATGGTCGCAACATCTTCAGATAATAGACAAATAATGAGCTCATCAAATCAGCACCATGGTAAGGGTCCAATGTATGCAGTATATGCAGGACCTGACTGGGGAAGAAATACAGCCATTTTAAATCTAGCTGCCATCAAATTATGCATGTGCAGTTCTTGGGTGGGTAAATGATGTACATGGCCGCAGGGGCCCAGGTGAAAAAATTGCCCTGGGGCCCCCAGTTTCCCACACTGCCATCTTTGCCATTGTAGCCTCCAAACAGTCAGTCTGTGCCATATTTTTGCCAGCTTGCATGAGCCATCTTACCCCAACAGCTTGCCTATGCCATCTTAGCCCCCAAGCTGCTTGCCTGTAACATGTTAGTATCAGGGTTGGTGTTGGAGGGGATGGTATCTCTTGCCAGGTACCCCTACAATGTGGTCTGCAGTAGCAGGCAGGCAGGACCTCCTATATAGCACAGCAAGAAGGGTAGAGGAAGCAGTCTGTGGGGTTTTTATAGTGGTGTAGACCTTCAGTCGTCCCCTCTGCTGGGCAAGCCCTTCATCAGATTGGATGGAGAAGGAGGATGCTTCCATTAAGCTGCAGCTTTTGTCTGCTCCATGATCATGGCTGCAGAGATTTTATGCTATGACTGAGGGGCAGGAGAGGAAGACCCCTAAGCATCTGGGGTAATGGCCCAGGACATGGATGTGATGTCCCTTCTTGCATGATGAGAGATCAATCTGATAATCTTTACACGCTACATGCCGCAGTTACCTTCAGCTAGTGGCTTTTAAAGGGGCAGTTGTTACTACTACCCTTAATGGCCACATGCTAATTTTATACTGTCTGTTATTCCCTCCTGTACCCCTCAAATGAAGAAGGAAAATGGGGTATCAGATTGCAATTTTTTATTTAACTTTTATTGATAACAGGAAAAGCTGTCAAAGTTCTTAATGAAGCAGGCAGTTTAAATCAGAGCATAATCTTGAGAAAAATAAAACAAACAAAGCAGTCCTTGTTAACTGAAATAGGTTGTTTCGCCATTTAAGTTTATCTTGCCAATTAAGCAAATTGGGAAAATAAAGTTCATGACTAACAGTCCAAATGTTAGAAGCAAAGAAAAATAAAAAATAAATACAGAATTAGTTAACAAAGTCTTGAGGTAAGTAAGTGATTCCCGGGGAAAGTAATTCCTTCATAGAGAAAAGCAGAGCGGTTCACAAACTGCAGGCTGTAGTGGTGGAAGCCGAGTACGACTGGATTCCATTAGGGTTTCAGCGGGTCAGTATAAAGCAAATGAAGTCCACAGGTTAAATCCGGGAATAACTGGTAAGTAAGCAGTTCAAACTGTAGATATTCAGAGTGATTAGAAACTAAATTCGGAGGTGAGATGGTTATTCTGAGACCTGAATATTAGAAGGTTAATACGAGAAGACACAGGAGCAAAAGAAACATGCTGAAGTCAGCTCATTAAGCGTGCACAGGTTCACCGACATGGTAACCTTAAATAGGGTGTTAATTGTCAGTGGACCTGTGAGCTTAAAGGAAAAGTAGAACCAAATATTTAATTGCCTAAAATACTGATACTACAACAAACACCAGGTGACTGCGCTTTTCACACTCGATAAGTGTGAACATACAAAATTAATAATGAATAAACACTACCTATAATTGTAGTTTGTGGAGCAACAATTGTAGTATGTAAAGCTTCAGAGAAATACGTTAGGATAGAATAATTGTCAATTATCAATTATACAGACTCATGTTGTACTATGTATTTCTGTAATGTACATTCCTAGGCTAAACCTTCAAGAGGATACGTGCTTGTCACAATATAGTGTACACATAAAAGTATACCCTGAAAAAGTAACTGATTTGTTTCCTTTGCCTATTATTAAAAACGACTAACATTTTGTTAAGAAATTTGGCCTCCTGGAAATGGGGGCAGATGTAAAAGAGCATGTGACCATATTTGCATATCAAACAAAAATATATAACTTTTAAAGCAGATAATTGCTGTGAGATTACAGCTCCATTTTCCCAGGCTATTTTATCTTGCACTATTAAGATTACCTTAACAACTACTTTCATTAGACTTATCACTCATTATAAACTCAAATTAATAAACAGGGGTCAAAAGGGTCATGCATATTTGCATAAAGTTTTACAGGAAAGTTTTAATAAACCATTTAGTACTTATACACCACGCAAGGATTCTATGTAAAAAAATCTTTTATTTTGGCTGATATAGTACCTTGAAATAGTACCTTGAAAAATATGAAGCATTCACCTACACATAAGGGATAATGGGCAGAGCCATGGAGCGCAATACAGGGACAGTCTCTCTCCACCAATCAAAGGCTCTGTTGCGGATTTACCTGGATAATGGAACTGATACTAGGGAGAAGTGGACGAAGAAAGAAGGCAGAAGAACAAGAAGAGGCAAGAGAAGAATTGGAGCTGCGGAAAAAAAGACAAGGACATGGAAACGGTTGGCGGAAATTGTAGGGAAATATTGACAGAGTGTACGACAGTGTGAAAGAGGTTGAATTAAGTGTGAGCGTAAGAGTGATGAAAGAAAAAACAGTGGTTTGATTTTTCTCAATTGTTATTCAGGGTCGCCCTATAGTTAAGCAAATGCAGTAAATACATAGTTCCTTTGCCTCCACTGCGACAATTTACATTTTATATTGTTTTTATTTTTCTATACTTTATATTAAAACACATTTTCTTCCACTAGTCTGTTGCACTTATTGGTTGATGAAATCAGTTTTTAGAACACACCTGTTCCATCCCTGCTAGCATAGCTGCTACTCACATAAAATGTAATGAAATACGGTGCTGTGAATCATATTCCCATTTGTAGGAGCACCTGTGAAGACAGTACAGAATTATCAGACTACACTGCTACACAAAGCTGTAATTATATCAAACTTGCATAAAATATAGCTTATGCTAAATATAACAAATGCAGGAAAAGTATAGTATAAACTGTACCATATATGTGATAGTTTATCATATTCTTTCCTGGTTTTTTTTGACTGCGGATGTATAGCAATATACATTTCTGAACATGAGCAAGCAATGGAACATGTGGCATTTGAGATAAAAGATTTTTATAATTTAACAAATTTAACAGGACTCCTTCTTTAAAACTCAAAAAAGAAAAGCTAAAACATAACTTTTAAGACTACATATGACATGCCACAGACATATAACTATGTACTTGGCAATGTGCTATAGTGACATTTTTTCTTATGTAAGTAGCAATTTGATACAGAGGATTTGAGTGTCTCAGTGCAAACGTGGCCAGGGTTTCATGAAATATAATATCATAGGAGTGTAAATTGTAGCTACATGTTGAGATGTATATATGCACTACCATTTAAAAGTTTGTGGTCACTTTGCCGTTTAGCCAGGGTGAAGTAGTAGTTGTTTAAGTAGCAGAAAGACTCCCACTATGGATGGGGCATAAAGGGCGTGTAGGTACATGGTAAGATACTAAAGGTAAAATATGTAATATCTGTGTTAGTATTAGGGTGATTGGTGTTCTAGAGGGAAAAATAGTATTTTGGTGGTTGGGCTGAGAATGGATTGTAAAGGACGACAAATAAGCAAGTAGTTCAATTCAGTCTAGAAAGGAAATGGTTATTTTGAAGAAAGCAAGCAATGTTTTTGCTACTTCCTTTAATATAGGTTGTAGATAAAGAGATGCATCCAGATTCATCGCAGGCAACGTACAGTTACCACAAGGTATATAGTTAAGATTGAAGTGAGATATTGGGAGGGATTATTGTGGTAAAATAAGTAGCTCTTTCTTTGAAACACAGTAAAGCATCCATGAAGACTGCTGTAAAGCAAGGTGTAAGGAAGAATATAGTATTGGAGACACTGGTTTGTCAGTGACAATGGAAGATAAGGACTTAGAAGTTATTATCTCTGATGACTTAAATGTAACCACACGATGCAATAAAGCGTCAGAAAAAGTATAGCGTGAGGCTTTAGTGGGAAGAAGATGGAATTCTGCCACTTTACAAATCTCTTTCTAGAGTATTGTGGACATTTCTGAAGACCCCATTTCCAGAAGGATATTGACATTCTGAAGAGAGTTTAGAAGAGGGCTACTTAAGTAATACAATACAGAGCCCTAGGGTACTCCTTCTGAAAGGGAAAAGCCAGGAGAATATAGAACCTGGGAGAACAGGTTGTGGTCAACTGTATCAAATTTAGCAGATCGATTAAGGAGGAATTGAAGAGAGAAATGACTTTTGTATGTATGCATTGAGTCTAGGAGCATATTTAAGAAGCTTAACAGGTGAGAGCATACAATGTATTCCAGAAGCTTAGAGGCAAATTGTAACATTGATATAGTGTGGTAACAGCAGAGTTATCTGGGGTCTAGTGTGTTCTTGAGAATACTATTGATTGCTTGAGTGAGGGACAGTGCTAGAGGATAATGAAGAATTAAAAAAAACATCTTAGTATTATAATTATAGAATATGACAGAGGATACAGAAGGTATGGGATCCGGGTAGCAGGTGGTGAGTCCTAAAAAAGTGAGTAAATGAAAGTTTTAGATTCAGTAACCATGGAGAACATGTCAAAGGTGTAGGTTGCATCAGAGAGAGATAGCTTTGGACTGTGACCCCGTGGCTTTTTGTTATAAATAGTATTAATCTTTTGCTTGAAGAAATTCAGCAAAGCCATGAAGGATGAATAAGGAGTATATGAAGGGAAGAGGGTAAGGACGAGGAGATAATTACAGATTCATAAAAGGCAATGTGGATTAGATTGGCAGATGAGAAACCAGAGTTTTACATAATAGGGCATCTTTGTATGAGAAAGAAGGTTGTAGTGGAGGTTTTGAGGTGGTAGTCATTAAAGGTAATGGATTAGATTTGTAAAAAAAATAGTGCTGATTGGCAGAAGAAAGGCCAGAGTTTAAGAAGGAGAAATTTGCAGTGAAGACAGTCGGCATGAAAGATAGACTTTCTCATCAGTCGTTCCACTGATCTGGTACAGGGACAGAGAAAGCATGTTTGTGTGTTGAGCCATGGGCGTGGATTCAAGGCATGGTTGTGTCGAATCTGGAGGGGGAGCATATAGATCAAATGTAAAGGAGAGGAGGCTGCTGTAGCAATAAACAAGGCTCTCAAGCTATGTATGGGTGTTGAAGGAAATTATATTATGATGGACCGTAGACTCCAAGATAGAATTTAAAGAAGGGGTTCATGGACGTCGTGGAACAGGATGCAAGTGTAGCGGAGAAGGTTACGAGGTGGTGGTTAGAGAGCATTTATGAGATGTAAAGAGTAAGGTGGGGGTGTTACAAATGGGGATGTAATGAGGGCCAGGATTACGTGAGATGTCCCCAACCATCCAAACCAAGAATAAAAGAATGGGATTTGTGAGTGATGTTTGTGGGATTAATAGGATATGCACTTTAGAGCTAGAAATATAGGGTATGTTTATAAAGGGAGTTAGATAATAGGAGATATGCAGATATGTGAATAAAAGGTGTAATTGGCAAGGATAGTAAGTGGTAGACTTTGCAATATATCTGGAGAACTGGGCATGGAAAAAGGCATACTGCATTGTGACATAACAAAATAAGGAAATAAATATTTAACAGGAGCCTTTTGGGTCAGCTGAGTTAAGAAGACTAACCAGACTAAACTTCAGTCACATGCCCATGCATGCTAATACACGTAAAATATTATGCATATTCACCAATTTGCGACTTGTTTAAGAAGGTATGCAAGTGCCTGTGACTTTAAATTTTGTGAGTTTCCTGTGAGGATATGCAAATTCTACATAAATACATGGGTTCCCCCTATTGACCAAGGGGGTTCTGATTGCCCCATTCCTTGGTGATAGGGCAATTAACATACCCCATCTTATGCTTCCCCTCCAGTTATTGTACATTGGCTCCCATAATCTCTCACATAATGACTCTTAAGCAGTTGCAGCAACTCAACAAACTGTTTTTTTCAGTAGATTTGCAAAGGTCAAGGGATGACCGTCCAGTTAACTATTTTACAGAACTACGCCTTTTTATTTAATAAACAGTAATACCGCATTAATGCTGCAATTGTAAATTCAAAACATACGTGGTGTTATTTCTCGATAGTGTTTAAAACATACAAAACAAGTCTCTGTCTAAAGCTTCAATTACATAGTTGAACCTTTGCCAATGTATCATGATCACCCTAATAAAGGTATTACAGATTAATAGTGAATATAATGTCCATTAACAGAAAGAAAGTGTCTTCTGCTGTCTCGCTTTTTTCTTTAACAGTGTGCCCAAAGGAAAATTACCACAAAGGTCACTGCACTAGAAGTGGCTCATACTTTCCAGCCCCAGCAGAACATACAGCCTTGCCATTTAAGAGACAGCGGGCTTTAACCGTAATCCTGCTGCAAGCATTAGCTCTAATCCTGCTGCCACTATAACTATTGATTTTCTGTTGTATTGTTCTTTGATTTCCATTTTGGTTATTTAATGAAAGGATGATGGATTCTTGACCTTCAGCTTGGGTGTGCTGGCAGACCTGGCATTTGCTAATGTCATGTGATGCGGTGCAGCATCCTCAGGGCCTTGTGTTTTCTGTACTAAAACTAAAACGTGTAAACCATTTGCAAAACACAGACTACAAGCAACTTGGGAACTTGCTTTCATGCCTAAAGAGGCTTAGGGCAGGTTAAGTAAAATTATCAAAGGATGTAATAATGCAAAAAGTAGTTTACATTTACAGCCTGACAGAAACTTAGCTACAGTATAGACCAGAAAAATATTTGTATTGTCTTAGAGAATCACGCAAAATAATTTCTTATGATTTTAAATACCCATACACATATTTAATAGATTCATTTCCTAACCAAATCTAACGGAAATTCATATTTTGTGGCCCATAAACGTTTTCTACATTTATATGCTATAAAACCCATGATCCCATGTATGACTCACCATCCTATTCCTAATGTGCGTGATGAATACAATTGTATAAGAAACATCTGTAGATAACATATAGACAACCTAGAGGCATTTCACTAATCTAAGTTTCTCTTAGCTGGTTTCCCCTCATATCCATCTTGCCTCTTTACAATCCACCATAAATGCTGCTGCCGGAGTTATCTTCCTCTATTAGTCTCTTCCGTGTTTGCTTGTATATTCCAGGATTCAAATTCTCACTCTACATAGCAATTCCCCTACTTTTATCTCTTCACTTATCTCTAAATACACTCCTACCTGATCTCTCTACTCATCGGAAGGGGTAGAAGAGCAGGGACAAATCATTCTACTGGGCAACCAGGCTGGTGTACCACTTACACCATTTGGTTAGTTGAGCCCACAATAAAAATAGACTGCTGCCCGTATTGTCAAGTTTCCTATTGTTGATAGGCTTAAGTAGTACATTTAATGGCACGGTGAGAAGAAGAGAGAAGATATCTGGATAGGTAATTATGTTGGGGTCTTTTTTCTACTTTTGCCACAGATCACAGGTTCATAACGTAAAATAGTCCCTGCCTTTGGAAACTATATACAGTCAAAGCAAAATAAATAATAAAAAACGAAATCATTTGGATAAATAATTTAGCCATGTATACAAGTATATATACACATCTCCAAAGGTTTGGTTCGTTTTGATATACGAGTCTAGTTATGCTAAAACCTGTAAAGGCAATAGTTTCCCTTTATCTTATGTATATAAATGCCTTTATTTCCTGATCATCTTAAGTTAATGCACTTCCACTTATATTAAATGCCGATTGAGTGTATATTGCCGTTTAAAGGATATCTTCCAAAATAATTTTATCATACAAGTGCTTTGTAGCTCATCGGCATTGTAGTTAGCACAAGTAACATTATTAAATTAGCCTCTTAGTGCTGACCTTTGAACCACCTTAAAACCATCTTGTTTTTTCCCCAGTGTCAATATAACAATCAATATGTTGTAGTACCTACTTAATAAATTATGCTTCGTACAGCACACAATATATACTGTATATACAATATATATATATATATATATACTATATATTTATATATACATACTGTATGTATAATGTATGTGTATACACATTATATACATGTGTGTGTGATTATATATATATATATATTAGTTTTGTGACTTCACATTCTAATTACATACACATTAAAATGTAGTTTTGCCCATTCATCCAGTAGAGCATTTGTGAGTTCAGGCACTGATGTTGGATGAGAAGGTCTGGCTCGCAATCTCCGTTCCAGTTAATCCCAATGGTGTTCGATGGGGTTGAGGTCAGGGATCTGTGTGGCCGACCAAGTTCCTCCACACCAAACTCATCCAACCATGTCTTTATAGACCTTGCTTTGTGTACTGGGGCACAGTCATGATGGAGTAGATAAGAGCCTTCCCTAAACTGTTTTCCAACATAGCATTGTCCAAAATGTCTCTGTATGCTGAAGCATTAAGATTTCCCTTAACTGGAAGAAAGGGGCCCAACCCCTGAAAAAAAAGCCTCAGACCATTATCCATCTTCCACCAAACTTTATACTTGGCACTATACACTCAGGCAGGTAACGTTCTCCTGGCATCTGCCAGACTCGCCCATCAGACTGCCAGCATGATTCGTCACTTCACAGAACACCATTGCTCCAAAGTCCAGTGGTGGCGTACTTTACACCTCTCGATCCGACACTTGGCATTTAACTTGGTGATGCTTGCAGGCAGCTTCTCGGACATGGAAACCAATTTCATGAAGCTCTCACTGCAGAGTTTTTGTGCTGATATAAATGCCAGTGAAATTTTGGAACTCCAGCTATGGAATTAGCAGAGCACTGGCGACTTTTACGCACCATGCATACCTGCAACACATGAATTCAATAATTAACAGGTGTGTCCCAATACCCAACAGGTATGTGCTATTTACAGATGGTAGGGTCAATATATATTCTTACCAAAAAACAACCTACATTAAGATAACATTAAAAATCTTGAAAATAAAAATAGAAAATACTAATGTATTCACTATTTTTCCCATCCTCTTAGCAGAAAGAATAGAAAAACATAATGTCCCAGTGTATCCACCATTTATACCTCCTATTTTTATTCCCCCACAATTCTGTATCCCTCCTTTGTCACTTCTATCCAGTAATTAGTGAGATATAGATTGAGGCTTTCTGGCTTTCGGTTTATAGGTATCTATTCCTTTATGATTTCTCTCGAGTTGATCTGTAGATTCCTATTAACATTCAGGCTTCCACTCACTTCCACCCACTACACATTTTCAAGCATCTCTCTGTTATTGCTCCAGGCATGTAGCGGGATTATTTTGTAATAGTACACAAGCAAAATATTGAGGTCTGAATACCAGTGCTTCCCATTTGTTATGAATTTAATAATAATATTGCATTCATTCAAAATATAAGATGTGTCATATTGTTGATGTGATGAGGGAACAGTATTCTCTGACCAAATCCTTGTGCACTGTATATATTTTACTAATCAATTTCACTTGTTGTCCAGCACAAATCTCACTTCTTCACAAAGTGCTGGATTCTGCAAAATTCTCAGGTGTGTACTTCCAATTATAATTAGAATCTGTTATCGGGTGTGCTATCGCTGGTCTTCTGAAACGGAAAATGTTAACCAACTTGTGACGGCATTTAGTTTGAACACCCTACTAAATACTAAAATGAATCATCCCATTTACTAATCAATTTCTCAGGTTCTAGAATGCATTCAGATGTATAGTCACCCCCAATTCTTACCACTTTCCTTACATTGTCATATAAATATATACCGTATATTCCGGCGTATAAGACGACTGGGCGTATAAGACGACCCCCAACTTTTACAGTCCAAATATAGAGTTTGGACTATACTCGCCGTATAAGACTACCCCTCTACCCAGCGTACAACAACCAGCCAGTCACGGCAAGCAATGTACCTTACCGGTGATTTGCTGGTTGATTTGCTGGCTGACATATACATACATGCACTGCCCTTACACACACACACACACACACATATATAATATATATATGTGTATATATATATATATAATATATATATATATATGTGTGTAGATATGTATATATATCTATATATATATCTACACATATGCCTGTCCATACATACACATTTATACACTGCCCTCACCACACACACCCCTGCCTTTACACACATATATATATATGTATATATA
>VKOC01004168.1:0-60576 GCA_009364415.1 Spea multiplicata
AAAAAAAAAGCTGCTGTCAGCAGATCCTACACATTTTATAAATTGTCTGCATTTCAGGAAATACTTTGTGGAATTCTAATACCATAATACGGTAATACCCTAAACATATAATTGGGGGGTATCATTGTTACAGCTCATTATTAAACAGTTGACTAATTAGGAAATTCCGGATTTTCATGGGAAGGAAGTGAGTCTGCAGAATGACAACTTACTTAATGTCACTGATGCTTGAACACTCAGGGTTGAGTGTCCTGAAAGGAAAAAAAAAATGTAGGGAGTCTGCAAATAGAACAATGTGTTTTTAGTATGGGGAATTTGCATTTTTTTATGTTTTTTATTTGTTTTTTTTGTGCATTGTCAAGGAAAAGAAATCATGTAGAAAACAAGTAACATTTTTTTGAAGAACACTAGTAAGAATGTTTCATTAGACTATTGGGCTTGATAGAAGAAAGTTGCAAGTGGGCCGAGGGACTAACTGCCCCAATTGGCCACCTCAACTGGAGGGTTTTTTGGGTTACTTTCTGTTATTTTTTGTGTGTTTTTCTTTATTTTTTTAGGCAGCTGTTATGGTGTCTCGTGTAACAGAGAAATTACACCATGGCTGGATCTATTGGTATTTCACACTACTGGGATAGCATGCATTGGACATGCGGTCTTCTAATGTATATTACTAGGCCATTGGGCACATGGGAACCAACGTTTTTGCCTGCAGAGGTCTTCCTCAGGGTAAGCAGGACACTCGATAAATCCTGTAACTGCAAACTGGAGAAGAGGCCAAACTAGGTACATCTTGATGTTGGGTTCTCTTAAAAATGTGGCCTTTTTTGTTTCCCAATCACAGAAGTAGTGGGTCAATAAGAAGAGGCCATCTTAATAAATTTGGCTACATCCGGCTAACACGTATTATCTGAATGGCATAATCATATAATTAAATAATGGGGTTCTAGAGCAATAATAGAAATATATATTTGCCTTTTTCAGTGATTGTTATATATTAAAAAATAGCCACTGCATGAGAAAATAGGAAGTAAGATTTGAATACCTTTAATGAAACGTCTGTGACAAACGGGCCCTTAACGCCCAATGAGAAGAAACCCCGCCTTACGCTTTTTCAGAGTCAACTTTATTCTATCAGGGGTGCTAAAAAAAATTTATTTCCCACTTGGCCACAATTTTTTTCTTGCTTTTGAGCTACCGTACTAAAAACATTAAGATGTTTGCAAAATATATTTAGGCAAAATGTGGTATTTTTTGTGATAAAAACCTAAATTTTACACCCCCAGCACACCTCAGCGGAAGCTGTTGCCAAATGGTAAATAGTGCCACCTAGTGGCCTAAAGATTGAATTTATTTATTTTTTAATTTTATTTTTAAAAGTGGGTTGTTTATAGGAAAATGTGGTACGTAGATGGCACGCGTTTGGTTTCTATTGTCCCGTTAGACTAATTTGAACCTTTAAATGTTATCACATGACACCAAGCTCCTCCCCTGCTTAAAATATACGCTGTGCCATCTACTTTTTTTTAATAGAGCTTTTTATGCCTTTTACTGATAGCCCATGGTTAGTCCAATGGTTCCTCAGGTGGTTCAATAATGGAGTAGGATAACAACTTTTATTTAGTAAAAATTCAACAAAAAATTACTGTATTTTAAAATATTAACGCTAATGTTAAAATGAAAAATCTGTTTGGCATATTTTAAGTTTTTTTTTTAATTAAAAAAAAGCAATTTATGTTTTATAAAGTATCAATAAATACCATGGTGGGAATTCTCCTTTGGTTGACTTTGAGCACACAGCTCGTATCTGTCACATCGCGAACATTTGTGGGAATTTGTCAGTTTTCTGCAAGTTTGCTAATTAGGAGCCGAAATGATCCTCTTTGTGTTTGCGTGTTAGAAAAAAAAGAAAAAAAAGAAATTGTGAGCCAATTATCCATGAGCAGTAAAGGAAAACCTCTCAATAGGACTATCAGGACTTGACGCTCAAGGCTTTAATGGTCTGGGCCATTTTGGTGTCATATTGGTTTAACAGCTAACTACTGGTTTAAAAGACTAACACTTTCTTACTAGAATAGCTCTTTATATACATTTTTTTTATTGAGGAAAAATAAAACTTTAGAAAAAAGTAGTTTTTCAGGTGCTTTTGCTTAGTGAGAGCCTCAATATGGAGTTATCTCCTCAAGGTTATAAACGTGACATCTTTAAATCAGATGTGGGGACCTAAATCAGATTGCAACACTATGTCCTTAAAGATGCCGTTCCACTTACACAAAATATTCATCTTTTTCTATAGTATGTTACGCAAATAGACCCTATCTGAGCTGTCATTATATTCTTTCTTTTGAAGGTTTAATCGCATAAAAACAACACAGAAGTTTTTTTTTAATTTTCCATGGCAACAACCAATCAGTACTTGCTTTTTTTGTCACGTGACGATTGAGTGTTCCCGGCAAAAAATAGTGAATGTGACAAAATGAAAGATTTATTTCTTTTAATGGTTTGAGCATCCAGTGGCGTTAGGGATTCTGATTCTAATGCTGTATTTGGTTAGAAAAGTGTTAAATTCGGCAGGACAGGTGGGACAGCACCTTTAAATCTGCTCTCAGAATTGCTTGTTATATGTGTTGTCCGGAATTAGACACCAAATGTCCTTTAACGTCATCTTCTTGCGGCCCAGAGACAAAAAGCAACATAAACGGCGCATCGGTCGAACAGCTAGGAGCCGCAGATGTCGGGGTAAAGAAGGCTGATACAACTTTTATCAGAAAAAGCTCTCTTATTCTTATTCTGTACAGTAAAGCGATTCATTCTGCATGGTGGAGATGATCGAAGTTAAAAACTAGAAGAAGTTAAGGACAGACGAGAAGCGTACCCGTCGCTGCACCGTGCAAAGTCTGCCAGATGACAGCCAAGTCAGGCTGAAAGCTGGATGTCAATCACCACTTACGCCGACGGGTTTTATCCAGCCGGTAGCCAAGCCGGACTACACAGTAGTTATTTAGCACCTGTAAATGTGTCTGTCTAGAGATTTGAATCTAGTAACAAGCGCTTTTCATGACATCATCTCACACCAAAAAATTTCCAGTAAATCAAAACAGACCGGTCCTGCCAACGAGGGAAGTAAAAAAAAGGAGTACTTAGAACAGCATGTCATCATTCACCAAGACTCCTTTACTGTTCATTGTCAACACCCAACTTGGAACAGACCAGTAGAAGCCTTTCCAATGAGGTTCACTTGTCTTTAACCTAAATATAGGGTTAAATTAATATAATATATTTTTTAATATTATTATTATTATTTTATATTGTTTATTATTTTTTTTTTTTTTGACGAAGGAATCATGAAATATATTATTTGAACTTTAGGATATATTTGTTTTAAGGCTAATAGTCTAGCTTAATAATTCACCCTTTTGTCTGCTGACCCGGCACCCCCAGAGGCCATATTTGTGTTAAAATATATCTAAATCTTTTTTTTTTAATGTTGTTTTTTTTTTACATCAATGGAGTCTTTGTATCACTCGATGAAAATCGAGAAATGTGGCTAGTTTCATTTAAATGAACCTAGACGTTTTTCTATGGATGCAAGAAGAAAAGTACACACGAGTCTGACAAGGTGTTTTTCAAAGGGGGGGGGAATTATGTAAGTGGTTCATTTTGAAAAGTCCACTAATTTTCCTAAATAAATCAAGTCAGCGGCGTTATATTCGCATGTCACACAAATCTTAGTTACTTTACTAAATCATGCGTGAAGAGAAATTTATGGCGGGTGCCCACAGAAAGAGCCGCGTTAAATATAAATCGGCTATTAATCGAATCAATGTTTGTATTGATCTAGAGATTACGTTGAAAAGCCGCAGAAGAAAAGTCACAATTTCTGGGAAAATGATGAAAAAAAAAAAATTACAGTGCACTCTGTGTGGTAAATAATGACAGAAAACAGCCGATAGCAAATCAGGAGTCTGTGTTGGAGATTTTAAGTTAAATTTTTACATTTTAGTCTCTGTATTGATGAGATAGACATTACATAAGAATCTATACCTTACGAACAGGCCTGGACTGGCCACCTGGCACGCCGGGGAAAATGCCCGGAGGGCCACTGGCCGGACATAGCCCTTCTTACAAACGTTTATATTTTTTATAATTGATAAAGATTGGAGTCCTCTTGGCATCTTCGGGGATTAATGAAGGTGGCCATAATTAATAATGACACTGATGTGAGGACCATTGTTCTTTGTTTCATTTCTATGTTGCAAGGTGTGTGGCATCTTTGGTGTCTCATGAACGCTACAGTCTCTCATCGTCCCTTGGAGGAGACGCCAATGTCCTTTAATTCTCATTCCATTAAGTTTGACTCTTTGAAGGAACCAGATTACCAGCCAAACAGAACCCTGAGCCCCGTCTGGTATGAGGTTGGTGTTCCATGCAGATTATATCGAACTACGATAACCAAAAACAGAGTGTTCAGCTGACCAAATAAACCTGCATTTTGATTCTCCGTGGGTAGAATCCTCTGGTCATGTAGGTGTCATTAAGTTCAAATCTAGGCTAGACCACTAAATATATCACTGTCATCACAACACTTTGCTTCTAGGTAATATCAACTTCAACCTTTTGTCTTGCCTTGGAACTCACTGACACAGAGAAGACATTCCCATGAGAGTTCTGGGTTTTTCCTAGAGACTCAGAATTCCCGACAGACTTCCAGGTATCCAGGACTCTCCTATCTTTCTCGGCTCGGTTATTTCTATCCGTTCCGATTCCACTTCTACGCATTCCGTATCCCCAGCCTCTGCTCATCTCCTTCTCAATGCCACCGCCATGACTTCATCACGCTATGGAGCCAAATACTTGAGCCTCCAACATCTCCAGGTATGGAAAATAGGAGTTGTTGTAGAACGTGTCCTTCTCTACATGTTACACTTCATTCTAGAACCTTCCCTAACAGTTGATGTTACCTCAGTTACGCCTTCTTGCAGATACTTTGTACCAATGACGGAATAAACATCCAGACTACAGATACCATCTGCTGTCTGATCCAACCAAGAAGAACCCAGGACTTCTTTCTTGTTGCCTCTTCATTCTATGCTTTTCCTTTTTTTTTTAACAACTCATCTTTGCTCAAAGAGTTATTGAATAGCGCAACAGTTATTCAAACATTAGAAACACTATTTCTTGATCTCTGATTGGTTAAGGAATCTTATCTACGTCCTGGCCAACTTTCTCACCTCTCGGTAACTAAGTGTATACAGTTCAGAGCAAAAACAAACAGTTCCTTATGTATTTTGAAAGAAAATAGTTCATTTAAATATACCCAGAAGCTATTGCCACAGACACTTGCTAAGAGTGGTAATCTCTACCCTGCGGCATAATATTTTTTTCTTATGACTACACTGCGTTCGTTGTGAATCCGTCTCCACGTTCATCTTTTTGAAACATATTAAATGCAAAGATGGCTATTAAAGGTAGACATAGACTTTTTTTTTGTTATGTACCACTATGGTAAACGTCTTTTCTTTCAAAATAAAATAATGTTTTGCTGTATTTTCTTGTTGAAAACGTTTCAGCTCTTGGGCAAATGTTAACAGGTCATGGTTTTTTAAACATTTCAACAATTGGCAAAATCATTTCTGATGGCTATTTTTCTGAAACATAATAGCAAAGATGTAGCGTTACAGACGGCCATTTTGAACCATGCACAATGCAATCACTTCTGTTTCCCTAAACGTTATAGCAACACCAACGATAGCCAGGGGGTTCATTTTAAAAAAAAAGTTGTGTTTTTGATCATCTTTGCAACAAAAGTAGCTTTTAGTATAAGGTGTAACACGCCACGTCCTCGCAGATATTTCCAGTTATTTTTAAGGTTTTCAACCCAATCAAATCACGCCACCTCTGCAGAAATGTGTGCACAGATAATGGAGAATTGAGCATATTTCGTAGCCAAAAGAAGAGATATTGGGTTTCTGGCCAAAAACCAAATTATTCCATAAAAATAAAAAACAAAGGAAAACAAATTCAGTACAGCTAAAACCTCCCGTCTGAAGTGCGAGGGAGCCCACATCCTTTTGTGATTTATTTGAATCGTATCAAATATCTTGACGTTTCATTGGGAATTCCATCCGTAGCGTATAACCTGAATTACAGATTGTCCAGAAGGGAAAATAAACAGCTACACTGAGTGTATTAGATTGGAGTTGACATGTTGTAGGAGGTAGAAGACCATGAATGGCCATTAAGTTTTCATCTGCGGCAAAAATAAGTAGCTTTGGAAAACAACTTAATTGTCCTGGATCCAAAAGACATGTGGGAGTTTATCTGTCTATCTAGAAGTCTTTACGAAGTCTACGTTTTCACGATTATATCAGCCAGTCTGCATCCAGAGGGCAGCTATATCTTCTATATGAGAAGGAAAGCAGGGGGATGTATGAGTTTATGGAGATCTCTCTTCATCTCCTTCCTTGTTGACGTCCATGGAAGAAATTGATATTTTAGAGACCTTTATATAATAACCGTTTGCTTGCTGTCTCTACCAGTGCATGCTGGCGTTTGGAAGACAGAACTCATCTGTTCCTCTTTAAACTACCATTATAGCCAACAATGGATAGAGGTGTAGGAATTCAAATCATTAAATTGAATAATGTGAAGGGCCAATAGAGCCAAGATACCCACAAGCCGTCAAACTAGTGAAATTCTCTAAAAAAAAAAAATCAAAGAAAGTTCTAAAATAAATCATATATGAAAGTATTCCAACATTTCAAACATCAGGATAAGACAATTATATGTACAACAAACATACTGCATATACCCCTGGATTTGTTAGAGGAACCCCGGTATAAGACCAAGTGACCCAACAAGCTTCGGCCAGAGTCCTTACCAAGCCCTTCTGGTCAGGGAAAGGGATCGAGGTCTGCCTTGGGTGCTTCAGTTCAGCTTACAAACCAACCCCATAAGGCTGATCATGGTCTGGCTCATCTTTCCTCATCCCTGGTTTTAGCCAGCTCACCAACCTCTAATTCAAGGTGTTGTTTTGGGGGGGGGGGGGCGATCTGCGGGGCTCCTTAGAACATTGGGCCACGTTACAGCTGCGTCACCTTCGACAAAGACGCAAAGATCAAAATAATTGTCTTGCTTTCCGCTTCTGCTGTGCGTATTCTATGAAATGTACAAATATTATAAAGAAATATTGTTTAAGGAAAGAGAAAATAGATGATCTCCTTATCATTCGGGGAGGGTGGGGCATTTCCTTCTAAACAATCCGATCGCTAAAATCAAACCGTCGTCCAACTATTTTTTTTTTTAAGCATCAGAATACACCATTACGTTCAAGAAGAAGAAAAAAAAATGAAATTAATGAATGAATTATATCCTTCCTGTTCATTGTTATTCCAATAAAAATAAAAATCCTAGAGGTCATTTTTTTAGCGTTTAGGTCACCAATTGGTCAGTTATTTATAGTTTGATATCTTGGGGGGAAAAAGCAAAACTTTTTCTTATTCATTTTCTTGGAATTCATTGTTTCTATGAAAACTAAGGCTTTGTAGAGTTTTCAACGATGACCGCTTACCATTTCGGTTAATGGATACATCGTTAATAAAAAAAAAAATCTCAGAGACTCATTCAAATTTATTTATTTTTAATATTTTTTTTATTTTATTTACCAAAGTTTCCGTTTCCCAAATGAATCATTTCTTTTACTTTATGATAACCATCCTGGTATAGGTTTAGATTAACCATTTCAATGCCGAGGCTGCCTTTCCTTTAAACGATATATTACTGTAAAGAAGAAATAAGTGTGACTCTCTGCTACGTTTGATAGAAACCTTTTAAATGTAGTGTTTTTTTTTATGTACTCTAGCGAGCTCAGTCTGCGCTCCAGAAGGAAGGATATGGTCCACCGTCTAATTCATTTTTCAGATGTATTCAGCGGGGACCTCCAGTAACAACGGCACTGACAAAACCCCAGGAAAAATAGAGTGTTGTAAGTTAAATAACAATAGCAAGCGTTAATGGCCTAAGCATATGGAACAAGAGCTATTTCTATACCCGTCACAAATAATGGATCCTTTTGGCGCTGGGTATATAAGGAGCTGTAGGCACTACTCCCGCTGATGCAGATCCGTGCAATGTGCTTGATGCCCAAATATTCCGGAAACACGGAACATCAAACAAGAGCCCATGGGCTCTGTATCTGCCCGACCCGCACTCGGGGTTTAAGTTCATAGTTTCTAACTTTCTATACATATTATTGTGGCGTTCAGGGCTGCGAGTACTTTATTATTCATTATTTATTTATTTATTTATTTTTTAAAAAGAAAGCATTTCACTTAGGGAGAAGCTGCAGCCTTGCAGCTGCAGCTCTCTGTCTCCTCTGAGTCTCATGCCAATCAGTTGCCATGTTCTCCATACATGCATAAGGGGGTCTTGTCAGATCCCCCCCTGTGATGTTTAAGAACGGCTACAAGGTATTTCGATGCTTGGATTTCAGTAGCATCCATACTCCTGCCCAATTAACCCCACGAGCGCCAGGCAGACTGTCTTTATCTGAATATTTAGGGGGGGGGATAAAACCTTTTTGTAGAACTTTTGGACCCCAGATCTCCATGGAGCTTTCTGTCGGAGCCGACGTGTGGGTAGCCGTAACCCAGCTTGTAAAATATTAAAAAACAAGCTCATAAAAATACTAGATTTCAGGATATTTAGTATGGGGAAAAATATTAATGGCAGAAACGCAACACCTGTCACAATCCCTGCCAAATAAATTATAAATCAGATTTTTCAGGTCCTGAGTATTTCGTTGGTGGGTGTAATAAACGTAACACAGCGTTGAGCTGCTGGAACAGGGAGAGTTTATATTCAACTCAAATAACCTGCTGTTAAAATTATTAGAGCCACATATTCTTTTTTGCAATAAAAAAAAAAATTAGTTGTGAAAATGAATTTTTATTACATTTCGCTCACTGCTTTTCAATTAGTTTTCTGTATTACGCACAGAGACGTCGGTTTATTCTTTCTGATTTATGAGCGCATAAGTATCGGTTTTCATTAGTAATGAGCAAATTCCTTTGAGGACGTACAATTTGGGTCTTTTAGGGCAATTTGCTCGTTTGGCTAAACATCACCACGACGTATTTCAGCTTATATTCATAAGGAATATTACAGCGAACGTCCCTCTTTTTTTAAAAATAGTTTGTCCTAACATCCACAAATAAACATGTGCAGGTATATGTAAAATTACAGATCTTATAATATTTCCATTGGCATTATATTGTTTTGTTTTTTTAGCAGGCGAAAAAAAAATATATAAATAAATAAAAAAATAAAATGGACTGAAGCAAGATTTAACTTGTTTTTTCTAATTTGACATTTAAAAATGAAAATATAATTAATTAATAAAGTAATATTCGTAGGAGCATCCCCAATGTTTGGTTCCGAAACCACAAGATTGCCATTTTTTTTGAGAAGTATGTTTTCCCGTAAATAAAGGATCGTAATAACACTAATGATCCCGATACGGAAGAAAAAAAGAGAAAAAAAAAAGAGGAAAATCAATGAAAGGAGAAAAATTACCCAGAATCCCTGGTTGGCGCTGCGAACGTTGATTCTGGATAATACCGAATAGAATGTTGGAAGATGGATACATAGTAACTGGCAACCTCTTCATTTGGCCTCTGGAAACCATTACTTATTATTCAATGGGAGGCAATCCATTCTTTTAATTAGAATTTTATTGAAGGCTTCTGTTTTTTGGTGCACTAAAGTACGCGGCAGGCGTTAGCATGATATTTTATTGAAAGTGAGACAGGGAACACACTGATGTCATCGACTTTACCGGAACATTGAACCATTCGTGATCATACCGGGATGACCAGGACTCTCATCTCAATAACTCCATCACAGTTACTTGTTAACGTCGATCAGCCAAATCATTCTGACAATGGTCCTTATGAAGACCTGGTCAGGAGGTAAGGGTATTCCAAATGAAGTCACCTGTATTCAAGCAGGGATTCCATCCGAGAAAATCACCAATCGGGACTGTGTGACCCAGAGAATTTACCTATTCATCTCAAGGCCTTGGGATTGGGGTAAAAACCCTGAGAATCTGCCCATTCACTCCCAAGATCCTAAGATTGGGGGAAAAACCTTGAGAATCTGCCCATTCACCCCAAGATCCTAAGATTGGGGTAAAAACCCTGAGAATCTGCCCATTCACCCCAAGATCCTAAGATTGGGGTAAAAACCCTCAGAATCTGCCCATTCACCCCAAGATCCTAAGATTGGGGTAAACACCTTGAGAATCTGCCACTTCTCCCCAAGATCCTAAGACTGGGGTTAAAAAATGTAAAAATCCTATTTATTACCAGTTGGAATACCTATTTTCATAAATTTCTGGAATATTGGAACTAAAATTGCACCAACATCGGAGGTAGTGGAATTCCTGGGTTCTCCAGCCTTTTATATCTCTTTGCAAAGAAACACCTGGGTTTTTTTTTGTGTGGCTAATGTAGCACTATGAAAATAATCGGACATATTTCCGGGGCAGAAAACCGTGCCGTTGCATTGTAATGGCTTTTTTTCCCCCCGCTCCTCTGACGTAAAGCTAATTTGTGTAAAGAGAAAAAAATCGTCGATGAATCTTTCAACCAAGTGATCTATTTAGGAATGTTTGCTGATGTGTGTGTGTTTGTTAAGTCTGATTTCTGTTTGTTTAAACCGAGCTGCATGTGGTTGGAAGCGTTAAATCGTCTCTACAAGGAACATTTTCAGAAAGCAAACATATAATCTAGAATAATAATAAAAAAAGAAAATCGCATTTTAAAAAAAAATCCTTTTCTCTGCGGATGCCGCGATGAGTAGCGCATTAATGTACCGATCATTTAAAATAACAATAGAGGTCAGAATGATAAATTATCCACTCAGACAGAAGTATTTAGTTGATAAAAAGGCACATCGCACTTCAACGGTTATTTCATTCCAATACACAGAAATTTAAAGGGCCTTAAAGGCGTAGTAACGCCCCATTTTTTTCCTTAGGGTTTTGTGAAGCAAACTGAGAATGTATTAGCAAAGTATTTATAAGTAAAAAAAATAATATATATATATATATTGTGACAGAAAGCAGGGGATGATAATGGAGGGAGTGTATATTTCGCCTTATATTTTGCAGGGTGGTTACCCACAATAGTATCTACTAGCCCCAGGGAGATGTATTGTTAATAAGGAATTATTAATGTCTGTTGTTATCTGTGTGTTTTGGGTCCCTGGGGTGGAGCATTTGGAGAGTAGGGCGGGCCGGTGCTCCACTCCACAGTTTATGAGCAGCCGAAGACCAGCAGGTGGGAATCCAGTCCGGAGATTATCGGATACTCTCCTAGCACTCACCTGCATCCACTAATTAATGGGAGAGGCAGTTAAGTAGCCTCCTGGTCTCAGAGCAAGAGAGAGATCATTTGGCTCCCTGAGAGTGAGGGAGAGAGCTGCTAAATTACTGAGTGCTGCCAATATTATATGCAATCGTGTTATTTTGTTTTGTTGGAACGGATAAGCCGTCCAACTGCAGTTAGGTTGGAGAACCGTGTATTAGTTGGTGCTCACGAGAGCGAGGCTTTTTGTTTTGGTTTATTTATTTTCTGTAATGCCTGTGGTGACGAAAAAAAACAGGCCCAGCCTTTTACTTTACCCTCCTCGTGTCTGAGCCGTCTCTGCAGCCTGATAGACTGTGTGTAAGTAAAGATTCCACCAAAGTGAAGGGGTATTCTGTCACATAATATATATATACACATATATAAAGTAGCATATATAGAAACGGTCAGCATGGAAACGGTCAGCAAAGAAGGTAGGGAGACTTTTAGAGATAGTAACGGAGATAGAGAGTGAGCGAGAGTGAATGTGGGGCATCGGACAACAAATTCTGCTTCTGAATTTAAAAAGCCCCCCAAAAGGGGTCAAAAACAATCCAAAAAATGTGTCTGAATCGTTTCTGGCCCATTTGCATGTCTACTGTGATTTTATATATATATATACACTCATATACACGCTACTATTCAAAAGTCTGGGGTCACTTTAACATGAAACGGATCAGAAATCCAGCACAGACAGTGTTAATGTTGTAAATGGCTATTCCATGAAAATAGCTAAGTGATACCAAATTTTTGAACAGCAGTGTGCGTATATAATAGACATGTGCTATTCTCAGGTAATGAATTACGTTCCCTGCCCATTCGGTTTGGAGGAAAATTGGGGTGGCATTTTTAATATGGGAATTAAATTTGTTCCCACTTTCACTCTCATTCAGTTTCACTCATTCTCTCATACTCTCACTCATTCTCTCATTCACTCTCTCTCTCTCTCAGATAAGTTTACCTTACAGCAAAATGGTGGCGCTTCTGCTAACATCCTCTCCATCCTCATCCATCCATGCTCATCCATTTTGGCGGAAGTTCATGTCAGTTTATGTCGGCCAAGATGCCGACGAAGATAAAAGATAAAGCATAGAAGATGAAAGACAAAAAGTAGATGAAGGAGAGGAAGTGGTCGGCAGAGAAGGTAGGGAAACATTTAGAGAGCATGAATGAAAGAGTGAGAATGAGAGTGTGAGAGAGTGAGAGGGAAAGGGCATGCAAATTTTGGATAAAGCTTTTTGCTTCATTTTCTTCTGCCTCATGAAGGGGTCTGTCTTTGTGGCTTTGCATGAATTGCCAAATTGGCCAAAACTTTATATTAAAAATTCATACAAATCTGAATGTACAAGTCTAGTACATGAAATGGAGTATAAACTACATGAGAATGGAGGGAAGCAGACACGGCCAGGGCTGGACTGGCGATGATGAGTGGAGATGGTTCTAGAGAATGTATATATAGATCTTTTGAATGCTTTTTACATAAAGCGGAATCTTGTTATAGACGACAGATCCTCTTTAAGTTAAAATCGGGACGTTAATTAGTATTACGGATACCCCCGGCCAATGCTCCTCTCAAACCTCCCTTCTTAATAAAGGACCGGACTTCTGGCTCCGCACGAAAACCGCGGCATTTACAAACCGAATAAAAATAGACGTTTGTACAGTTACTGTCCACGACTGGCTCGGGACGAGTGACTGAAAATTATTACTTCTGGCACCTTTTAATAGGCAGTGTGTGAAAACAGGGTCTGGCCCCCGTCCAGCGCTCGTTGGGCCCCTGTTACAGAGGGGAATAATATTAGGGTCTGGCATTGACAGAAAGTGAATTCTGTCCTTAACAAGTCAGTGTCTGTGGCCGAGAAGCAGCTTTCAATCACAGGCATTCCTTGTTTGGGTCCGATGAACTCTCGCTGAACAAGCGGTCAATACGCTTAACCATTTAGGTGTCAAAAAAAGTGGAATCCAACTCCTATGACGTACAGCCAAACAAGCAAACACAAATAAACAACATAATCAACGTATCTGTTTATGTCTAACTATATGTATGCTAATGAAGTCCGTTCCTCTGTAGATGTTCATTAGTCAGAGTGTGCGGCTGGGTGATTATGACCAAGCCATTCTGTCATTCTGTATAGCAGTATGATAAGGAGTCGAGGTGTTTAGTAGATCGGGGCTCAGATAACAGAGCGAGAATCATACAAATGGCAAATATGCAGCTGCCTGAAAACATTATTTTGTAAACATATTTTTGAACCTGATGCGTGGGATTAGATACCTATTTCTCGCCTGGCTTGGTTCATATGAGTCCTCCTACCATGGAGGGCCTGCAATGTGGTTAGATAAATATTTCTCTACTTCCTGGGTGGCGCATGAGCTGGCCGCAGGGACCCGGGTACATGTGCCAAGACGTGTTTAGCCAAACTCCCAAACATAACTCTTTGTTTCCATAATCCTCAAAACACGGTCTCCAAAAATAGCACCTTAAGTCTTTGAGACCGCCATGCAGTTGGAAATCGCCATGTGCCGGGATGGGGCAAAGGTTCTTAATCAGTTTAAAAACTCCAGAGCTGTACAAATTGGAGAAATTCACAGATTCGGATGCTATTAATAAATCCGACTTTTTTCCCAGAGCTATTCTAATGCATTTTTTTTCGCAGTGGTGCTATTTTTCCATTTTTCCCCCATAAAACTGGCCATTTGGCACACCGGCGTACCTGAGAACTCTCCGGACACCCCCCCCATTCCCCGTCCATTTCCCGCTACTTCACTATCAATCTAAACTATCTAAAAAAAAAACTAAAGTTTTTTTAATATGGTGCTTTAGCAGGTAAGGGAGTATATGATTTGTTTCCTAAATAAACCTGACATTATTCAACAAAATATAATGTTTTTTTATAATTTTTTCCGCACCATATGTCGGTTTTTGGGGAATTCTCTTTTCTGATAAATAAAAAAAAATTCTGCCTACGTCTTGTGAAACTTATTGTGGTTTGGGCACTTTGGCCACTCCAAAAAACCCACTTCCTATTTCCTGTTTTCTGCACCAATAAAAGGCTAGAAAGAAAAAATGATCAGTATTAACCTCTCCAGTTTATAACAATCTATTCGCATCTTCTCGGTTTATTTTATTTGTATATATGGGATATTCTCACATCTCGTCATGTTCTTTTGTACGAAAACATCTGACTTTAAATACCTCTCTCATGTGCCACGGTTAAAAAAAAAAAAAAAAGGGCTAAACATCCCGCAAACCGTACAATGGGAGTAATCCACTACAAACAAGGAGGATGTGGAAAGCAGGTATAAGCCCCGTAAGAGGCTTTTTTTTTTTATCAAGACACAAATGAGTACAGATTTCTGGATTTTTCGCATATAAATTATTAGCTGCACTATTACCCAGAGGAAAGTTACCGAATCTTAACTCCATTATAATCATTAAATGTCTCAACGCAAAGGTGTCTTGGGGTATATGGGATGGGAAACGTGTGAGACGAGAAAAGAATACCAGGGAACTGATAGACTTTGCCCCTGAGTCTATGGGCTTCTACCCTAGTCTGTGGATCTTGGGGTGAATGGGCAGATTCTCGGGGTAACGTGGCCTGGAGCCGACTTCTTCATATTCTAGGCTGATTTGATGATATCTGAGTATCCCACGTTGGTTTATCTCCACTGGGTAATCTTCTATCTCAACCAAGACCATTTGTGTGCCTACCTGTTCAACGAGAACCAAGAGTTGTTTCTAATATCAAGTTATATTTAAGTTCTGACCACATCGATAACGCTAGGACTCTTGATAGGTGTAAGACTGGTTTAGAATGGTCCATGAGGTTGGTATGGTCCCCTATTAGAAGGTGCTTAGCTCATTCTAAAGGGGGTCCTGCGAAAAGGAATATTTACACTCAACTGGAAAAAAATAGCACTTATCTTACGCTACAGGTGGTACCATTTTCCGTTCTCAACTGAAACCTCAGCTTTCCATAGAAGGGACCGCCATATAATTTTACATAATAAGTCACTAGCATTGTCATGGTATCCCAGCGAGAGGCAGGGTGACCCTCTATGAGCTACGATAGACACCTCTTAATTATTCAGGGTTGGTAGAAGCCAAGTCATGTAAAATACCCATTCTATTAATTCGAAGAATACAGACAATTTTCATATCTCCAGTGCCATCTGATGGCCATTTCCGGATATTTCCTTCGCTAGGGCCGGCACCTGGCTTTCTTAATGAGGAAAAAAAGGCCAATGATACAATCTTTAGTTAAAGTTCCAAAATCTGACAACCTAAACTGTATAATTATCCACTGCTTCTGCTAATAACGCATACACAGCCATATTTAATGTTTTTAATAATGATTAAAAGTCATGTGTAACTTGCAAAATTGGAAACAGAGCCAATTCAGCTATGTTTTGCTATTGTATTGTAAAACCCATTTTTGTCAAAAAAATTGTTTTGGTTAAGACAATCCAAACTCCTACTACAGACCCAATGACGTGAAAAACCAATAAAAACTTGTTTTCAGTAGTAATCCAATAACAGTTGACCTAAGATAATCAATGCCTGGGTCCCCTTTGGTTCAGTTTAGGCCAACTTCACAACCGTTAATTGGAGGATAACCTTTCCAGCAGTTAACGAGTTGGCCTTTTTATTCCTTAACACTTTGGCTTCAAGCCAACAGTATTACAAACCCTACTTGTGAATAGTTATTCATAGTCCACTAATCATGTCTCTCTACTTCAAATGAGATTATAAATACGGGGCCTGGTACAGCCTGCCCGTGTAACGGAGCGACTCAGTTGAAAAATACAATTATTTTAAAAAAAAAACAACCTCAGAAAATTCATCTTGTGATGCACAAAGGGTGATAAATTCAATACATGGTAAAAAGGTAAGCAGAATAAGACGAGGTGCTTCCCATGGTAGAAGTCTCCTTCACCAAATTTTTGGTGAAAAACCATGTTTCGTCAATTTCTAGGTTTAAATCATCTTTTTAGGGAGGAATTGATGATTTAATATACTTACCAACGTGAGAAACTCTTGGAGAAACATCTACCAAGGCTTCCTGACTCCATCAAAGCTAGGTTGTAAGATCTACACAAGGTCCCCTCAGATGCACAATGTGGTCCTAAGATGACCATAAAGGAGATAATTTAGCTGTTGATGTAGACATCGAAATGACTACCAAAGACAAGCAACGATACACTGAATTGCCTAATTCTTTTATAGACATTTGGTTGAATAATGGATGTATCGCAACTGTGACTAACATTCCCAAAACATGTCCAAAACAGGAATCCCGAAAAAAAAAACTGTTTGGTTACACTCTAGAATTTCAACCAATTTATTTTTTTCCCCCCAGTAATTCACGAGGCTCCGAACAAATTAATGTCTATGAGAAATTCGATGCGTACCGGGCAGCTCTTAAAAGTGTTTCATATCTCCCGGGTAAGAGGTTGTAACACACAGAGGGAATGAATAGGAAAGAGTATTTGATGAGTTAGAAATGTCAGTTTGTTTTTTAAGCTTCCGCGTATATAAATCATCCTTGACAAAGTTTATTTTGCGCGTCTGGAGCAGCACAAACAAGCGATACAAGAATCATTGGTGTCTTACAATGCCGGAAGAAAACCGTAAAGGTTTCCTGCCTGTAGGTCTAGAATCTTATGTTACTCACGTTCTAATTCTAATCAAGTATATATTATGTACATATCATCTGTCATGTTTGCGGCAATGGAGCGCTCGAGTGTTACACGGGACACGGCATCCAAAAACTCCTCCTTTTTGGAGATCGGGGACCTGTTAAACCACTTCTGTAAAAATAAAGGCTAGGGTTTTCATTTCTTTCCAGCTCTCAGCTGAAGCCGTACCGTCATGCCAGCTCCCACTGATTTTCTATGAGTATTTGTTAGTTTTAAGCAAGTCGCTATGATGTTTTACTTATTTTTCTTTCGTTAATACCAGTGTGGTCCAGCTTGATGAAGCCAATGCCATGAGTGCCAACCTCCATATCGATTATAATAAAAAAAAAATACCCGGGGTTTCTGTACTTTTTGTACAAATTTGCCAACGCTGGAGGACTTTCAGTAGATGAGTCTGAAATGTCCTCATCTATTTTTATCAAAATATTTATTGACCGCAGATTTGATCAAAATGGAGCGTATTGATGTGTATTTTGTAATACACCGGAGACCTGGCAATAATTTCAACACTTTTGCCCAAATGTTGAGCAATCGTGTGCCAGCATATGGTCAATAGTTGGCTACGTCGGGCTCTAGGAAAAGAAATGTTGTGATCTCTAATTTCCAATGAAATCCGAACACAAGCAAAAGCAACAAGTGTGGATTTGTTCAACCACCAGCCCCACATGTTGACGGCTTTGAGTGCTTTTAATGTTTACCTCGTTTTTCTCTTGTCCTCGTAGAGAGGCAGAAAGGCAACACCGTTGACTCATCTGTTGACTCTTGGTTCCAAAATGTTGGATCAAGTCAGGGAAAAAAAACAGATTTATGCAAGAAATTGTCCATGGATGTTTTCCCATCAGCTGTGGTAGAAGCTTTGATAGTTGGAGTGTATATCTGGTTACCAAAACAGGACAGAGGTGTACCCACCGGCACCAGCCACCCCATCTGCGCTACTGTTATTACTTCTGGGCGTCAAGATATCATGCCATATCCCAACTCCCCACTTTTAAGGGAAGCATGGCGCAGAAAAAGCTTTGGAGGACTGTGCCAGTTTGGCACAGCCCTCCATAGTGTTAATGGGCCATTTGGGGAGATTAATGATCTGGTTTTTTTTAACTGGCCCATTCAGAAAACTGGGGCTCCTTGTTATGCGGCTGAGGGGCTGTCGTCCCCATCAACCTGCCACCCTAGTCTGTCAAGGCCAGAAGACCTGACTGGGTATAACTACAACTCACATTGTATAACTAAATTCATTTTCTTTTAGGATGCTTGACCATGGACTTCCACAACATATTGGCGGCAACGTCTTCTCTACCTCTGCCCTATTCTATAGATTTTCACATAAAGTTTCATGGGAGTGTAAAGAGTTAAAGATCCTTTCTTTCATTCTTTCCAGTTTATTGGAAGTATTTTTTTATATTAATTTCCTTAAGGAGAAAAAAAAGTGCTTTAATTCAATTCAATTTGACTTCATTTGTTGGTAATGCCCAGACACCCCTTTTTTTAATCTACAGGTCTATGCAGAGTAAGTGTTGTCTAGACTCTTACGAAATAAGACAGCGTAACGTATAACGTTTCAGACTCCTGTAAAAAGGGAATGATTAAATTGGCTTTGTTACTGAGTTCTATGGAAATATGCTCGATTGAACCTTTTATTAGCCAAAGGCATGCACTATATTTATAGGTTTGTTTCACCAGCTGGAAATATCCATTTATCTAGAGAAACAGATACAACCTGTATGCGACAAAGCCATCCTCGTTTGCTCATTTTGATTGGGAAATATTGAATTTAGACTGTTGGATTTTTGAGATTGAAGGAAAGTGAATTGGCTTCATTATAACTCCTAACCTCTGCTGGGAGTCTCATCTAGAGTCCATTCGCTTTGGATAAGGAAAGAAGACTCAGATGGGTACAAAGCAGAGAATTGTCTATGTTATAAAATGTATGTAAAATCCATGGTGCGTTGCTAGTAATTGTTGGAAATGATTCTCGCTAACTCCAAAATCTTCATTCATTCGCTTCTTTAACACCCATGAACTTCGAGAGATCATCCAATCATTCTTTGAACCTTCCTTCTCGTCTTATGGGTGTTTTTTTAGGAAGACAAGGTTCTTGATACATTGTATGGCATCTTACTGTACTTAGACACTGTCTTCCAACCGATGAATACTTTATGGCTTAACAAATCCTTTTCCTCCCTTCGTCCTAATTCCAATTTGTTGATTTAGCCTGGTCAGTCCTTTTAATGTTTTGGGTTAACACCTGTTATGTGTTTAAATCTGAACATTCGAGATGATCAGAAAAATATGTCGGCGACGTAACTGCTCATACTCTTCATAGGAAATCTCTTAAACATGAGGTTCCTCTGCGTATTTTGCAAATATACCCAACTAATTTACAACCTCGCCCCTCCAACTGAGAAATGCCTCCATTCTGGTTACCGTCGGGTCAATGAGTAACAGGCCAGATGTGAAAATCTTCTCACCATGGAAAATCAGCAAAACTTCCAGCCTTTGATCTGAATCTCCACTACGGTTATTAATTGTCTTCTCCCATGGGCCTAATCTGGCAAAGATTTGGAATTAATCAGCGGATATGTGTCACACAGCAACATCTATCTTAGAACCATAGGTTATCCCTTTCTTCCTCCTCACCTAAAATGCGATAGTTAATATCTCTGCGTTACATGTCCCAGGCTATCCTCCCGTTGATTGTTTCTGCTATTTTTGGAGAAATGTATCTATTTTATCCCCTTTTACGTAAATTAGAACTTTCTAGTTAGAATTATTATTAAGTCATCTAAAAAAAAAATTCTATTATTTCATTGGGAAACATGGTAACTGTTTCACAAAAGCTCAAAGACATTATTGTCAAAACGCTAAGGAATTGTGATGTTTCTGCTTCATTTGGGGGGGGGACACATGGAAATTAAAAATGGCTGAGACGCATAATACCTAATCAAGCAGTTAATCATGGAAATAATACTTGGATATCATCGCTGCCATACAGTCAGGACAGTTGTGTTAATGGCCTTTATTTTTGGAACTAGAATAAAACTATTTTGGGAGGCTTTTCCATGGATTAACTACCTCTGTGGAGTAGTATATAGCCCCCCCAGCTCTGCATAACCATTTCTTTTGACCCTTCTAAATATTTTAAAGAAAACACAGTGTGTTTGTACAGAGAAATGACACAGGCTGAGAGTTACCGTATCCCTGAAACGTGCTGTTGGGTCTATGTATACGGTTCTGCCTAATAATCTCTTGAGAGGTCCTAATAATGTTATGTTTAGCGAGCCTGGTGGGAGAATTCCTGAAAGATACTTCGGCTCCAGAAATGCATATAGTTATGTTTCTTTAGCCATAACATACAAACGGGCTGTCTGCTCCTCGCTAACGCGCCGGCCTTAGGAAAAGGTAAAATAATCCAAAGGAGCAAATTGAAAATAAATAACTTAGTGACCTTTTCACAAATAGTAGGATATTTCATGACTTTTTTTTTTTTTTTTAACTGCTACATTTTAAATGCAATTTAATAAGTACTTTAGCGGCAGGAAATATAGGGTAGATCAGCTGTAGGAAAACCAAGGTTCTGAGTTTTAGAGACAGTCGGCCTTAACTGTAACAAGTCAGCTGTAACTTTTTGTTCTTCTGCTACAATTGGACTTCAGTTCCCATTATCGGTGAACATATTCAGGCGAGAGAGATTGAGTAAGTCAGATAACAGAACTTCCTGCTAAGACTTCAGCTCAGGAAGTGCTCAAGAGAATCAAGTGCAACAGTAAATGTCTTCCCCCAGACAGCTTTAGATAAGCAAATGTATTTTCAAAGGGACGTAAAATCCTACATTTTTTTAGGTTATCCAATCTACAGTGACGTTGTTATTATTATTTATTTATATAGCACCATCATATACCGCAGCGCTGTGTAATGGGTAAATAGGACTTAACAAAAAAGTAAGGCGGGCCCTGCGGTTGAAAATAAACATGAATTTCATGGAAGAAAATGGTCTCGTACGTTTTCCCATGCAAGGAAAGCATGTCTGTAGCGATGAGAAGGAGGTTGAACATTGTTTTCATAGACACAAAGAAACACCTTATATCTTACTTGTATTATTCCACCCTTTCTATAAACACTCTTTCATGATACCCATGTAAATTACCTTACGTCACATGCAATAAAACTATCACGTGGGCTATTTGTGCTCCGCGATGACATGCTGTGCAATGGAAAAATACAAAAGAAATGGATCGAGTTGGGTGGGAATCTAATGTAATCAGTAATTACATTTCAAAGGATTCCCCAACTTCATTTGGCTACCGAGTTCCCTAAAGACATTAAAAAACATGGCTTTGCCTGGTAGGTAATGGAAATAAGATCTTGTTCCTCTAATGCAGAATTTTTACATCCAACATTGGATCATTTGGGATCCCTTGGTTCCCTCTAAACCCTCTTCTGTGGTAATCAAACTGATCATAGACAGTTCTCCGACGAGAATGCGTGTAGCACAAATTAAACAATTGAAATCAATTGGAAAGAACCCAAATTCACACAACTTGAAGCTATTCATGGGCTAAAGTATTACATTTCCAACAATCAGAAAAATAAGAAACATCTAACGTTCCAAATTTAGAATAGAGAATGTCTAAAGGCTCGCCCAGTGTACGAAACCCAGGAACCCTAGCTATTGATCTACCAACCCATCATGGTGTTCACATACGCTTCAGGTAGAAATATATATATATCTAAATCAAAATGTTAAGCCTGGCTTGTTAAGGGAGTCTTGTAAATCCCATAATATGATGCATAATTTGTGTTTTTATAAATAAAGCATAATAGTCTTTCTTGGTGGCCTTCAATGAACTTGGTAGGCTTGCCAGTCTGATCATGTCATGGATCATACATGGGACGGGAAGGACACAGTGTTAGAATAAGTAGTTGGGTGAAGGTGAGGTCTCACCGCTGTCTCCTTTACAAGTCATTCGAGGTAAAGGGAGGAGATCTCTTGTAATTATCTCGTTTAATAGTCTAGTGCAAATCTCTTTGTTTTCTGGAACATCTTGACTGCTCAGCTCCTATGAAAAACACACATTTTTTTTTTTTCAGGCCAGTTTGATGGAGAGGTCACAGTTATGTGATTAATGTCTGGTTTTTTGGAATGATCTACTTCCATGCGGTAAGCGGGAACTGCCAAGTTACCACATATACCGATGGAGATAATTAGACATAAGCCCTCGGAGGGTGTAGTTGCAAGCACTTGTGGTGTAGGTGGAAATTTTTTTAAATGATTTAAAATAAATAAACGGGAGAAAAATAATTACAGCATACCAGTCTCATGAGGATTGACGATACCTCAACAGGCTGGATTTACGAGCCATTGATAAATCACTTATCTGGGGCAGAAGTTTATCATAATCAACGTAAATAAAAAATACTTTATGAACATTTGATATATATATATGATGAAAAATTGAAAAGGTTGGGTAAGGAACTGGATGTTGGAAAGAGGAGAAATTTTTGTGTGGGTTCCTGTTAACGGTCATTTTTGGTGTTGGAGATTGTGGTCCTTATGTCGAGTTATGATGTCACATCCCTGCCCCCTCCATTGAGTCATCTACAGAGCGAAAGATGGATCATCTAGCTTATTAGAAACAATGTTTTTTTCAATGGATCCAAACTCATTATTCTGGCGCTCCCTAGTGGTCAATAAAGCTCCCTCAGCGTATTTTTTAAGTGACCTGGGCAATTTGTAGTTCTCCGGGATGATCGCATGATGTCCATCCATAGTCTGCTTTGCGTTTGTGTTAGCTGGTGGCTAAAATCTTTAGAATAAACGTTGTTTGTGATGAAAAAGATTTTGCTAGTTTTGCGTGCGTAACATTCCAAAGGGATGTGCTCATATCTCATCTCAGGTGAAGACGTCGCTCAGTCGCATGGTTCCTCCGGTTCCTTGAGTCAGACAAAAGCCTTCCTGCTGGCTACACCTAGCACAGCCGTAAAATGTCAGAGTTTATTTCACAACGTATCGCTCAATTTAACTCATCAGGCCTTTATGCAGCAATATGGAGAACACACCTGTTGGAAGGCGTTGATCCTCAGTAGTGTCAGGTTGTGGTCGATGACCAAGGCTACCACCACCATCATTTGGCCTTAGGGGAGAGCACTTCTGTTACCTTCCCCCATGATATGGATATATTCTCCTTTTCTTCAAACCCAAATAGTAAAATGAGGAAATGAAGGGGCCCAAGAAAAGCTTTTGTGAGGTTGCATATAACCTGTGGTAGCCAGGGACACTAGTGTCAATGGTAATATTTGTGAAGGTCCATAGAACATTATTAAATTGTCCACCACAGACCCCAGTAAACGTCCACCATGAGCAAAGTTGTGCCTACCTCTGGTGGCAGCCAAGGTCTTCCACTCCGGAAATAACTAAAAGCAATTCCAGCCAGTTTACATTGTGCCCCCTGTATAGATAATTGGGGGTTTGTTCTGGCACAAAACACAGACATTACCCCACAGCCAATGTAAACCCATGGGACATCTACTCATCGCCATTGTGGATAAGGAGCCCCCTATCCGTACTACACCATTAATGTTCAAGATACAAGGGAGTAGCTGTCATTATCTGGTTGGGGTGAAATAAGAGAGATGCCTCCTTCTTAAACTACAGAAAAAAAAATATTATATGAAGCAAATGATACGTCTCACAAAGATATCTATGTCTCCTTAAAAGAAACTCTTAGGGTGAAGTTTGGAATTTATCTTTCCTGGCTGAGATTTGAGAATCAAAGACGCTGTTTGCACAGAGATGCATTTCCCGGCCATGTGGTTTTTTATATGGAACACAGTAATCTGTATGGTTTTCCTTAAGATATTTGTGTTTTCCTTCTAATGTCAAGACCTGTTATTAACTGGGATTATTTTGCGTAGGTGTTTGTGTAAAACAAAAAACAAGAAGTTCACCGCAAGTCCCCGGGGAATGATGAAAACTCAATCTGTAAGAGGAATTACCCATAATCCAAAACACAGGAGTGGTCGGTGCACAATGGGAACATAAATCTTTTCTTAAAGCAATTAGCCCCACTCCCCAGGTTTCGTTCTTCTTTATTATTAGTACCTCTTAAGGTGAACGCCAATATTTGGTGATATCTGAATCACTGTCATCGATTTCCCTTTAAATATCGTATTAGCTGTTGGTGATCTGTCTGTGCCTATGGTGGCAGGAGAGGTCTACACCATGTCTACAGTGGTCATCTCTACAATCAGGCTGTCTCTTTTTAGACTTTACTCTCTACAATCATCCCCTTCACCACCAGGAAGGAAATAGGCATTAAAACTTGGCACTTAAAGTCCTTGGCACTTTAAGGCCCGCTGTCTATAAGTGAAATTGATCGATACGCAAGAATGTTCTCAAATGACCACTGGGATCACCAACAAATGCCCAGTAGGCCGATGCCCAATGGACGTTTTTGGGCTCTTCTTCTGTTGTATAAGGAAAGTCCTTCAAGTTTTCTTCCCATGAAAAAAAGAGAAGATTCTATGGAAAAATTGACATTGGGAGAAGGAGCTAACTAAAGACAAAGAGGTCAAAACAAGCAAATTACAAGGGAGATGGAAGACTACCTGGTGCTCCAACACACCAGCCATGCCAACACAGAGAGAAAGGAATCTTTCCACCCAAACAGCAGATGGAGATCCAAATGTTTCCTACGCTGAGAATTTAGAATTATTTCAAAGTGTTTTTATTTTGTTTCTTTACCCACAAATCAGTCTTCTCCAATGATCCGTCTGCCCATCGCGCTCTCCTCAACTGGATAGATGCTCCATTATGAGAGAGAGGAGAATTAATGCCAAACGGTCTATTTTTGGAAAGCTGACCATTTTTTTTTCTGTTCCCTCGACACCGAAAAGAAAAAAAAAACGGCCTTGCATTCCTTTTAGCAGCTCTACTTTAATAAAATATTATGTTTACGGCTGCCAATGTATAAGGAGATTGTGCGCACTAATGTATGCTGAGGGCAGTGTTAAATAGATGTATTACTTCACATTTAATCAAGGACCTCATATCATCTTGAGATCATTCAAACCAACATGTGCTGAAAGCACAGCTTTAACCTTGAATTAAGAGATACATCGAGTACGCGGCGCGCACAAAGATAATATTATGTCCGACATACAAGCAGGTATAGTTTGCGTGTGTCGGCATTCACTATAGAATGTGTTTACTGTAGAGACTAAACAAGCGTGAATTAAAACACCCATGTGTAATGGCTTAACTTTAGGTTCAAAAATGTCCTTATTTGTAATTATTTACAAATGGTCTGGTTCCACTTGGTAGAACGTTGTCTACAATGTTGCAGTGAAAGAAAATATTTTGAAGAGGCCGTAACGGAATTATTTAAAGAAAGAGTTTTGTTCTACGGTCAGGTCTCTTGACTGAATGGGCCTTTTAAATGAGAATTGTGGTAGGTTTTATTATTTTGGATTTTTAAAATTAATTTAATCCTTTTTATTTTTTTGAACATGCTTTAGAAAAAAAACCCCTTTGTTCACAAATTAACGACTATGAGTGTCATCTCAATTAAAGGGGTCTCTTCTAATTTACTCAGAGCTATCAGGGTTTACCTCAAGGGTCTTCAGGTGAATGGGAAGGTTCTCGGGTCTTCAGGTGAATGGGAAGGTTCTCGGGTCACTCAGTCTAGAGGTGACCAGTTTAGATACTACTCTAATTCCATGATATCAGAACATCCTGATTGGTGCTTTTCCTGCTGTTATATCGCAGCCGAGATCCCTGCTTCAATACAGGTGACTTCATTCAGAATAGTCCTAGTCTTCATAAACTTATTATGATTTGATTGTCACTGTTATTGATTTTTTATGACAGACGATTAAAGGGTTAATATTTTAGAGCTATTCTTTCCATTTACTGGTATATGCATATTTCCTATGCATATACCCCTATATTAAATACATGTTATTAAATATGAAATATATATCTGCATCTCTCTATATCTATCTATCTATCTATCTATCTCTGTTTCTCTCTCTCTCTCTATATATATATATATATGTGTGTGTATATATGTATATATATATATATATATATCTATATATAGTATATATAGGGATCCCTTTGGCTCGGATGAGTTGTACAGTGTGAATTTTGGGAAAGTTCCATTGCATAAGACAGCAAGCAGGTTCCCTGATCAAAAACATATGCTTCTGATTTTCATGGTAATTCCGCTCTTTGTCATAACATTGCCTGTAATGACTGTATCTTATTATATTAACCCTATGTGGTCTATATGGCTTATAGTCACTTGCAAAAGGCACTCCAAACCATCAGGCACTCCAAACCCCCCCCCCCCCTGATTTAAAAGGGTTAAGGCCTGTTGATGGTGAACCGACATCCCAAAGATGTTATTTCCAAAATGTTTTTGATGTCCGCAAAGCATAAATAGCAGATTTTGTTTTTCTGGCAGTATTTTAAAGATCAATTGTTAAAAGAAAATAATTACATTATTTAATAAAGGCTTTTTTCTTTCTTTTTTGATGGGTTTGTATTTTTAAGGATTTCTGGCATTGGTATAAAGACGGTCTGTGCGTTTGTGTGTATATTGCAGTTTAGATTAAAATTTAATCATGCCGGTTAAATGATGTGTGCGGCTGTGTTGGTCATAGAGTCAGCAAACACATTAAATGATAGTAAAAATCTTTCAACGCATCAACGGGAGACTCAAAGAAACCAAGTCATCCTAGGATATCCGTTTTGATTTAAAACATAACTTGGAACTATTTCCATGGAAATTTAGATTAGTAAAAAACAAAAAATGTACAATAATTATATAATGTACAATAATTATATTGTAATCTTAAATTGTATCAAAAATGTTTCAAAATGTATCAATGGAATCCTGATGAAGTTGTAGTCTAGACTGGTAGGTAACCACAAGCTCTTCAGGATGTCTTATAAAACCATCCATGTTCCTCAGCTGTTCTTGGTTGACTTCAGGGTTTTCTAGTCTCCATTGCCCCTTCTTTTTACCCCTACCTACCCTAGGTAGCCAGTGAGGACACCAATATGGTGGAGATGGCCATGTTAGCCAAAGGCATTGGCAATGATCCAGGTTGCCACTACTTAGAAGTAAATTCTATAATTGAAAGGGGTATTTTTTTACATGATTTTAAATGAAAAGCATAAAAATATTGGAAAATGAATTGGTATTAAGATAAATCTCTCTCCATACTAGTTAGAACTTCTTGGGATATTATATTATTCCCAGAAATTACATAGGAAAACTCTGCTCGGTTTATTTCATTAAAATTGGTAAAGAATAACAGTTTCATTCATTTTAAGCTTTCTAGTTAAGCTCATTTATTTCAAATTTATTTTAGAAGCTCTTATCCTATTTCATTGAACTGAACTTTTTTTTTTTTGGTATTCTTTTTCTTCCCGAATTAGAAACTTTTCAGAGATTTTTTTCAAGAGGTTTTTTTTTTTTATTCCCACTTAGGGTCGAAGAAAAAAAAAACTCCAACCAAACCTTCACCGAGATTTTTCCCACCACATAATGTAAGAAGGAGTTTGTCTCTGAATAGCTTGGTTAGTGAATAGGCACCGCAAAATGACGTCCTTTGTGAAGAAAATGTTATCATTAAATAAAAAAGGCATTGAATTTTTTTTTTTTTTTACTTAAATTCCATCCTCTCTGATGACTTCCTGATGGTTTTTTTTAATTTTTTAAAAAGGAACACTTCGCCCTCAAGTGTTACCAATCTTTAAAATAATTCCGTTTACAATTCTCATTAAAAACAGTCGTTATGACTCCTAACGTGAAAAAAAGTCCTCTTTTTTGTCTTGGTTTTCAGTCTTCAGTATAGAATTTCCATTGTTAGTGTTTAAGTGACAGAATCAACATCTCTGCACAGATTTTTCACATTAATTTGCTATGTCTTTTTGAAAGGAAAAGTCATTAAACCTCCTTCAAGATTAGACACATTTAAGGTTTTTTTTTTCAAAAAAAACCAAACTTGGCTCGACCATTTCCAACTTTTAGAGCCTTCGCGCCCTCTAGTGGATGCAGATAATAAGTAGATCATGATTCGAGCAACACCTTTGCTCAGCTCTCCATTGGCCAAGGTAAATACTAAATGTTACATTGATTTGGTAATTGAAAGAGAACATTTTGAATTCCAGGCTTATTTACAAAAAAAAGTTCCGAATCGCTCAACATTTCAAAATGGCCGTTTCGTAAAAATCATAAAAAAGTTCTAGGCTCCTGAAGAAGGCTTGACATCTCACGTGACTCGTATTCTGTGGATAGGTTGGTCCACTAAGAAGGAAATCACATTCAAACGAGAATAAGAAAAAAAAATGATGCCACTTTTCTTTGAAATATGCTGAATTTGAAGGCCAGATATTGACATTTTAATACATAATTTGAAAAATATAGTCAACAAGGTCAAACACCTTAAGATGATATGATTGTTTTTAAGTGTACTTCGTAGATGGGGTTTTAAGCATGTGTGATACTCTGCTTAATATCAGTTGGATCCAATCATATTATTATGAACGCGGGAAGTGGTGTTAATTATGGAATTAGCTAAATTTAGAAATTAATTGTAAATTAAGATGATCCAACTTTCCAGGTTAATTTTGCCTGTAAGATATTCTGTATGAGACCCCGGATATTTGGGTTCCTATTATCAAAATAAGTAGACGATCAATTTGTATTCTTCTGGGCAAAACAGAAAAAAGGCATAAACCACTCGTAAAGGAAATGGAATGAGGTGAAACATGTTAGGATTAGAGAAGTGATGTAGGCAGGAGTCGTGTTGCGGAGGACACTGTTGGTTGAGGATTGTATGTTCAAACAATTATTACATTCTATTAAAAGGTGTCTGGAGATGCAAAAGGATATTTTTCTTGATAAAGAAAATAATTTTTAGGTGATGGAGGCACTAAGTATTTTCCCATCTCCTCTCACTCCAGAAATCGGGCTCCTTAGGAATTCTGCTTCCTGGTTGACCCCCCATAATGTTGAAATTAATACTAACGACAAAGCATAACCCTGAAAGGTCATTGTGATAAGCGTAACTCAAATAATTTCCCGCCAGAGTCAATAAAACGGGTTGAAGAACATCAGACATGGAGTTCGCCCGCCGCCAGCCGTGACTTTAAAAATAGAACGTTATTAGCTCCTCCGCAAGCTGACCTAACCGGAGGGATATTCTTCACAAAGCCAAACGCTAATGACAGCTATGACACGTACATCGAGGCGTGTAAAACTTATCGGCACCCGAGCGCCACTCCCTCCGCGTCCTTCCTCACCTTTTAATATTGACATTTTTACACCTTTTTTCCGTCTCTTTTCTTTGAAGTTCAGCGTTGCCTTTTAAAATAATGTCACCAGACTTAAAAATATATTTATATACACTGTGTATATATATATATTCACATACTTATACATTATATATATATATATAGTTTTGTTAATGCAGCTGTGTCTGTTTATTAAACTCTTTCATCGACTTGTTTGGGGTAGAACAGGTGAAATCCGAGGGAGTTGAGTCAAATAGATTCAAGGATGATGTCAGAGAAGGGGAGAAAAATGGCAAAAGAACCAGATTGTCGAATTTAACATACTTGACAATCTAGAACCTTTGAATTCATCCCCATCTAGTCGCCCGTTTCTCCTGCTGTAAAGACTCAAACCTTGTTGGTCTCGTCTTAGAATAGAGCCGGATGTCTATCCCATGCGTGTTTACATTATTAGCCTATACCATTGCTGATAGGCTGTTCCACTTATCCACCACCTTCTTAGTAAAGTAAACCTTCTTTACATTCCATCTGACCCTCCAATTTTAGATTATGACCTCTTGTTTTGGAGACTAAAGTGGCCTTCGTCATACCCCCCCCAACGTGTTTCTCTCCAGGAGGTTTCTTTGGCCCTATTAACGGAATGAATCCCCATTGTAAAAGCCGGTGAGACTTGCGCGACTTTGCACAGAACCTCACATAGACACGCACACCCTTATGTAACTATATAAATCAAGGATTGTAAATATTCCAACGTCTGCTTTCTGCTCGGGTCCGTATTTACAGTGCGGCTCCAGGACTGACAAAGCCCTGATTTGTGTGATGGATTTTATTCCCCTTTCTTTGAACTCCCTTTTTTACGAAACAGATATATGGAATTATTTAACAGACACATTGGAGACGCGTCTTAAACCTGCAACTGTATATAATTTGCTTAAAAATATATAAAAAAGATTAAATATTAATAAGAAAAATAAATGAGCTTTCTTATGTCAGTCTGTAACAAAAGTAATTCAAATAATTGAATTCTAATTTTAGGCCAATTAGTTTTAGTGGGTTGAATACTTGGCACCTTGACATTATTTTTTAAAAAAATATTTTTAAATATGTAAACAGAATAAAAGAGATGATGAGAGAGAATCATGGAAAAAAAAGTCATATATTTTTAATTAGATGCATCACTCAACGAACTTCAGAGCTGGATATATTTGTAATATTGCGGTGATATTGTGGTCTGACTCAACCCAGACAGCCCGTTATATTTCCTTTCTTATCCTACTTTTTCCCAACTGACTTATTTGTTTTTTAAATTCCGCTTATTCAGGGCCAGATTAACCAAGGGGCACACGGAGCCATTGCTCCGGGGCCCTAGAATGGCAGGGGGCCCCAAAGCCATCCGTCCTGTAGTAGCTCTGCATAAAAACATAGAATTATTCCTTCTGTAAGGACTATTACAAATTAAACAAATAAAAAAAAAAATCTTATTATTATATAAGCATACGTGGATGGGTTTATAGACGTAATACTTTGGGAACGTTTCGTTATAACCCAGATAGAAAAACCATGGGTTGTAGCGACCTGTTTTTGTGTAAAAACACCATAATTCCAAATACTTGGAGCATCGAGGTGCTACAACCATTGAGTATTTCGTACACGCACAATGAAGGATCCTCACCAATACTGTGGCCCCTAATTAAAACAAGTCGTACAGACACATTGTCTCCTCGGTTTCCTCTGTTGAATTTTCTCTCTCGTTCCCCTCTCATGACAGATGGGTCCCATTAAAGGTTTTAGCATTTAATGTGGTTCTCTGAAATTACGTCTCATCTTATGGTTCTCCGTAGAAAGTTGTCTTTTTTTTCTTTTGAATTCCTTTCTTTTGAAATTTCAGAATCAGTCCTCCTCGATTCCTTCACAATGGTTGAAGTATCATTTGTAGCTTTTCAAAGATAAGTGGGGCAAGCTTGTGTCTTATTGGCCATAACACCCCCGGATCTGTCTTTTTTTTATTTTAACTTTATCTGCTGGTTTTGGCATTATTTTTAGGTCATAATTATACTACATATTTTGCCCATAAACCGGTCTTTAGAATGCCAGTTATTCTTTCCAGGTATACTCTGACTGGTCAAGTTTTGCTATTGAAAACCCAAACCATTTGAAGCTATGTGGAAATGAGTGAACCGGCTGTAGTGAGAGATAAGGCAGATGGGTCACTCTTGCCCGGCTTGCTGAGCCCACATGCGCTCAACCACCGCTCGAGATGGAGGTACGTCTGTGAGATATGCACAAGAACCCAGTAACGGAGGGTTGGAGGTGCCTAAACTACTGCTTTTCTTGTGTTCCTCCCTGTTCCTCAAAGCCATACCAGGCCACCCAGCCATACCTGGGTAAGAAAGGGTTCCATATCTTAATAAGGACATAGAAACATGATAAGAACCACTTGGCCCATCTAGACTCAGGAGCCATATGCCCATGCCATGCATGTTTAAATTCCCTCGCTGTATCAGCCTCTATCTTGAACATGAAAAGTCAGAAACATAATGTTATAAACTGGGTCCCTTTTCTTACACCAAAAACATTCATTTTTTTCCCCAAAATTGTTGATGTAGGAATATAGAAGAGTAGGGAGCGCACAGGTGCTTTGGCAATAGAAGAACACATTGGAGTTAATGGTGAACCTTTGAGTACTCAAGTGTTCTTTAATATTTCTCAAAAGTTACAACCTGACAAGTGAACTGAATGGTTTACGTTATGTGAAAATGCACGTTATTAAAAATGATTAAAAACTATGTAATTTACCCTAATAGTCTCCCTGATTTCACGCTGTGACGTCACAAACCACCAGCTCACAAATGACTCCCAAAGCCGAAGTCTCGGATTCCACAAGAACGTTCCTGTCTGTAAAAAATATTCCTCGTTTTCTGGGCTGTAATGGGATCCCTGTGGATCGGTTCCACGGTACGAACCCCTTTGCGTAAATTCACTGTAAACAACACGCAAGGTTTCCAAAATAGATACTTATGGGCACTTTGAAAGTTTTTTTTGTGGAACGTCATGGAAGAACGGGAATGAAATAAATATTTAGGAATTGGGGCTCTCCTATAGTTGAAAAGGTATATTACAGATTATCACCACGGCCTAACTTAAGAACACCCAACGTGCTTCACCTTATGTAGATTCCATGTTTCCCCGGGGCGAATGCTCATGTCATATAAGCATGGGGGCAAAAATGAGATTAAGGGGATTCTCTGGCATTCTAGGTACTGGCATTTTAGCCACGTGAGCTACGTTTCTCAAATTCAAAGGTTTGTCAACCAGGATCAAATAAAAACCCAAGTCTCATAACATCTTATTTGTGCCTGTGGGGTTCAATTACATTTAATGACACAAATTCCTTTATCTGTGACAAAGAGGAGCCAAACCGTTTAAAGAGCTCTACATTCAGAGATATCTACAAAAGTAATTGTAATTGAAAAGTATTTTCTTAAAAAGGTCTAGACCATAATTTTTTAGTCTGTGGATGTAATTATAATTTTTGGGTTTTGTTTCATGAATTTAATTCATTGTGAAATGTTATTCTGTTCCCCGATATTTTGTCTGCAAGGAAATAGTATCCAAAAGAGAATAAATAGACCCAGGTTTATTTAACAAGAGTAATTATTTATTGCAGTTAATTTAAGGGAATGCCTCTTAAAAGGGTCTGGATTTAAATAGCAGCAAATTAAGAGAAATATCATTGTAAAGAGACAGCTAAACGTTTCAGCTCCAAGCGTGGGGGGGGGGTGGTCTTGGTCATAAGGGGTGCTGTAAGGTCAACAAGATCTTCATATTCATAGCCTTGAAACACAAGCGGAATGAGGAATCCATTAACCTATTTCCACGATATTTACAAGAAAAAAAAGTTGACTTGATGGACTTTCGTTGTTGTAAAGTTCTTGGTAAAATGTAAGTTTTTTGGCCTTAAACTAAGTGTGTTTGGATGTCGGTGGTAACATTATTAGGTACGATGAAATCGAGCTGCAAATACCCAAAACCAGACCCCAACGATCATCGGGGAGAAGCGGTTATCAACTAGAAAAATGAGGTCAACCTCGTGAAGACGAGATACTGTTTACACGCGTTCCAGACTAACGGCTGGGGGTTTTGACCATCCAAATCCAAACAACAAGCTTCCCCCCATCCGACTTCCCGGTCTGATGAAGGTATTATCAGTTATGGAAGAAAGGGACGGCTTCTGCATCCCTGGAAAGTGTGTTTAGTGTAGTTGTGCACATGGCTCTTGGTGAAAGCGTATTGTAAGAGATAAGACTTGATGAAAGGGCAATTTAAAAAGCAATCAGCGGGTTGATTTTCAGTGTAAATAACCATGATTTACCGGATATATCTTCCCCAGAGCCTTATCTGTGGATACAGTTTGACCCTTGGAAAGCCACAAAGGTCAACTGAAAAAATTACATTCTAGATTCTAGATTGGAAATGATTTGTTTTATTTAAATTAATTATTTAAAGGTTGATCAGTGGAAAAGTGTTGAATAGAATAGCTGGCGGTTGAATGGATGACCACTCGGCTATCGGTCTGCCACTTATAAAACATGCTATTTTGATTTTTTTGGACACGTGCCACGAGTAAATGCCTGGTCATCATATAATTTCTAAAGGTAAAGTTCCATTTGTCATGAAAAACATATATATTGTTGACCACCTGAAAACATGCCCAATGACCAAAGATGGCCAACATTGCACGCAGAGTGTTAATGTTTTGAGCTGTCTCTGTTCTTGCTTTTCTTGGCTGAACTCAAGAGTTGTATTGAAAACTTGTGCTGTGAGACATTGAATTCACCCACTTGTACTTGTCATGTTGGGCTCTTTCCTTGTTCGTGATACAGCCTTATATTTATGCGCTTCCTAAGACTGTAGCCGTACCAAAAACCTCAAGAAAATAGATTATATTTTTTCACGACACTCCAAAACCAGAGCTTGCTATTATCCTTTTCTCGAGTATATTACTTTCAGTAAGAGATCTGATGTGGTTTAGCAAATGAATGAGGTTTGTCCATTTTCCAAGTGTGACATCATAAAGCCAAGTTACTACTACGGTCCTTCCAAGGCTGTGCAATAATCCTGTTGTATACCAAGGAACAGTCTTACGAGGTTGCGGTTCTCGTGTTCACACCGGCTCCCCTGTTCATTAACTAACCCTCATACACAGTTTAATGACTATATTACATTTTCCAGTATGTCTCCCACGGAGCCTCTGTGACACGCTGCTGGTGACTGCGTATGTCAAATGTCCAAGTATCTCGGGACAGACACACCGTCTGCCTCTTATAAAGACTACTGTATACTCCTTGTTGCTATAAGACCCTTGAGGAGGGGACCTCGCTGAGTAAAAGCCTTCTTGGATTCTGCAACCATACATTTCAATCAACACATTATTTGTTCTAAACAAAATTGAAGTGCTTAGGGACATTTCAGAGAAGAGGGGGTTAATTAGCTTTGTTGTAAACGCTGCAAAAAGGTCCAAACATGGTCGGGTTCCCATTTGTTGTTTAAAATATATATATATTTTTTTTTTTTTTAAAAAAGCCAAACTGTTTAAAATATGTCTAGAAGGCATACAGACAGTTTTTAAGCGAGCAAAAGTTGTTTTTCTTGAGATGAACAAGTCAACGTTTCAAGCAGTCTCTATTCGTAACAATAAATGTTAGAATGTATACTGTGTCTCGTGCGCTCTAAGAGTTAAGTCGGACAGTCTCTTATCAATACACAGCGGCTGTCTGTGCCATGTTAGTGCAGACGCTGGGATCGCTAATTAGGTTTGGCACAAGACAAAGAATTTAGAACATAAATTAGACATGGTATCTGTAAGTGACAGCGTGTTGCCGCTCTGTGGGGATGGTATAATAAAAATGTTTAGAAATTAATGAAATGTTTGGGACGATGATGTCAAGAAGGAGTGGAGCCAAAGGTGTTTTTCTAGAGGAGTCTCCATATGAATTACTACAGACCTCGGTAGCAGTCCTAGAGATTGCTCTATTCTCAACTGTTAGAGCTGTTTACATAAACCAACCATCTACGTGAATGTGTCTTTGTAACGTGGTGTTTACTTAAATTTATTTTGGGAAATTCCATTAGACTGGACCAAGATTTCCTCATAAATCATTGAATCTACTGCTTGTGCGCTGATAAAATCAGGGTACTCATTCATTCTCATTTTCATTCTAGTCTGAGCAATTTGCTCGCAAAACGAAGAGACGAAAATGTGCAATATTGTCTGTGGCCCGCAGACAGGGTTAATCAAATCAAAGGACACGTATAAATAGATATATACATTTATTTATATATATATATTTAAAAGTATGTTTATATTGTCAAAAATAAAGGAAATAGTTGGGGTTTGTGTGGTTGCGATTCCTGGTTAAGTTGCGGGGAAGGCTACCTATTTTGCATGGTTTTAATGGCGGGGAGCCAGACTTAATGCTTGATGAAGACACAGTTACAATTTTTCATTCCTCCTTTCATTTCTCCCCAGAATGATTCTTTTAAGCCATCTTCTGGGCAGGAATTTTAGATGGAGCTGTTTTTTTCTCACTCAATATGGGTAAAGCTTTGTTTTTCAGATGAAGTCACATTGATGAACTCAAACTCGGTCAACCTTCATCGCAGAAACAGGTAAGATGGAAACTCGAAACAACTAAATGCATCTCTGATATATTGTTGTGTTGTCGTACAAACTGGACCAAGCTGCTGGAATTTCTGGATAACAAATGTGTCCTTGATATGGAGGAAGGTTAAATGTTTCCAGAGGGCTGAACTTTTTAACTAATGGCCGATTAGGAAAGAACACAGAAGAAGGGGAAACCAATAAAAAAGATATTGTCACCAAGGATCAGAAAAGGAATTCTACTCAAGAGATTCCATACAAAAACCTTGAGCAGAATGTTAGGGTCTCCTAACAAGTTCTAGTTTGATCTTTCATCTTGTCCTCCATCCTTATGTATTTTCCAGGTTCCAATTCCAGTTTCCCAGTAGCTCACGGAGCAGAGAAATAACGGCCACCATGTTTAGCACATTGCTTATTATTTGGGTAGCATGCAATATAGTTACAAGCGTTCAGTGTGTGCCTTTTACCGGCAAATTAAAATGAAGAACATTGAACAATTGCACCTTTTCGGTTTGTTTTTGCGTAGTCAATGCTCATGTTTAGGCATTCAACATATGACTGACATTAACCTTCACAAATGCTTCTGTGTCCACCCGAGGGCCAGCTTGGAACATATAGCTCTCCGTGTTCTTCTTACTTCTCAAGTGAGGACTTTGTCCCGTGCATTGGTGACTAAGAAAAATGATCAGGAGACTGTGACACAAGTCTCCTGCTGTCCCAGACAGAAACCCCCCTTAGAGTATCTGTCTCAGTTCATACTGAACCTAGGGAGGGTTTGGCTGAACACGATCAGCTTAGTCTCAATGTTTTCCACGGATAACGGCTGAAATTAAGCAGAGACAGTTTAAAAAAGACGCCTTGGTACTTAATACTTACAGTACTAAAAATTCTGTGCGTAAAAAGGGCCATAAAGAACTCCCATAAATGTCCAAAGAATCCATGGTGCCAAGCTTTACGGTAGCAGACACTTTCCATGAAAAGCATGGAGTCTTGGGGCATCTTATGCACAAAGAACATTTTATAGCAAGCAGTTCTTGTGCTAAATGTGAAGTAACGACCCGCAAAATTCCAATGGTTGGTTTGCTCAACATTTAGACCCTTCCACCAGAATCTCTCTTTCTAAACATGGCCCCAGGCTTCAAGATGATACATTGCTTGGTGATACACAGATGGATTATCATGTTAATGAAATCCTAGAATCTTGACGCTAACTCAAAAAAGGATTCTTTTTCCAATGTCCCTCAGTTTGTTCTTCTATAATTGACAAAATTATCTCTATGTTGTGTTACTTTTTTAACGGTTCGATGGAACACATGATAAGACACTCAGATCACTTCTTGCTTTTTGTTTTCCTTAGCCTGGAAAGGAAAATACAGAAGAGATTCTACTTTCTACTCTGAACATATGATAACTTGGATACTAGTCATATTTTTGGGGGGTACTTTATCATAAACCACAAAAAAAAAGATATATTTCTTTGGTGTTTAAGGCAACGTCAAAAAGCAACCTACTCTGGGCTGACTCATTCCGGCTTGGAAATTCTGAGGAGCCTCCAACCCACTCAGATTCAAACCTGCCGTGAGTCGGTCGCAGATTGGAAAATATATGAAAGCCAATAAAACATTGGGAAACGTCTAGTCCTTATAATAGCGTAATTACGATATCCTTTAAAGCAGACCTGATAATATGGGACTGCTTCTTAAAAATGGTTATTGTTTATTCTTAGAACAAGAGGAAGCTTTTTGGTACATGTTTCGAATTTATTTCCAGGAACATCGACGGAATGCATCATTCAATAATCCCAAACTATTTCCTTTTGTTCCAAATTATGCTTCATGCTCGAGGATAGAATAACCTACAGTAGCTTTTAGTTTTTAAGGGGCTTATCACTTGACATTGATGTTACGATGATCATAAAGAAAAAAAAAGATGATCATAAAGAAAAGATTAGAAGATAGACACATGGCGAGGCACCTCTTTACTAGTCCACCTTCTGACTGAGAAGTATTGAAGGTATTCATTTGGCTGATAGATAAATAAACTCTTAATAGACCCGGACAATGTCTAGATATCTCCAAAGACATGTCCAACTGGTGGCTTTATTTAGAAATTGTAACATTCATACAAGAACATGCACAGAAGAAACATACAAAGAAGAAAGGTCCAACCCAAACCTCCTCAGAGGAGAAACTCACCATGGGCATCTTTCGAAGCCAACCAGTCTAATTACACCTCAACTTTACGAGGGTCGTGTTAGGCCACCTCTAAGGGGTCAACCTGTGCGGAAAAACCTGGGGCCATCTTTAACTGAGGCCTTCTTCTAAAGAAGCTTGGCACCACTGCGGAACTGTCCGGGATTAAAGTAGAGGGCGTCTAACGCACAGCCGCTAGGGTTGTGGAAAGCCACCTACGAGTGGAAATTTGATAGCTCCACGTAAAACAGTGTTTCCTATTTTGGCTGGAAGTCTCTTTTCTAGTCTGGAAATGATTATGAATTTTAGAGTTTTCGTAATCCCCCTCTTTAATTTTCTTTAATGGGAAATCCCTTCATTTCCTACTTTTTTTTTTTTTTAAAAAAAAGCCCTCTTGAACTTTATTGCCGGATAAATTCACGGTAAATCTCTCATCTTTTTTAGCTTCCACCCCCCCCTCCCCTTTTATGAACTAGACACCCTAATAAATTTGTAACCCATTTTAGGCTCCGTGGCAGATTACAAAACAGGCTCTACTTACTTTATCAGAAAAAAAGGGGAAAAAAAGGAGAAAACCAGATTTTCCATCTGGAAATTGTCTGTATTTTCAGCAGGGCAGAGAACATTATTTTACAGGAGGACATGAAACATTAAACAAAACTGCCTATGCCCCATTAATCTTTAAACTGCGGTTTTTAAACGACTTTGAAACGGGCTGAGGCCAAAGGTCTTCTAACCTGTTTCAAGAATGAAGATGATCTTTTTGATTTTTCATCTCCTACGATAGATTTTTATGGGTTTTTTTACATATTGATACGGCAGGTTTTTGATTGATACATAAGCAAGACGCAAGGGGCGCCACATCTAGGGGTTGACGACACAAATATATGGGTAGCGCATGGTAAAACCAGACCCCTTTTCCTCCCAGGATACCACCCAAAAACTGATTTTTTTTTTTTGAGAAAATAATTATATATAAAATTATTAGCACAGATTTTTTTATTTAAAAAAAGGCAATTAAGTTTCACTTAACATAAGATGGCGCAACATATTAATGGTGATATGATACAGGTATGGAGATACTAACATCCTGCATAGAGGGATGGTTCTGATCCTATCACCCCCTTCTAGGAAGCTACTCTATGAATCCACTACTTTTGTATGTTAAGTAAATACTTTCTGGTGTACCAGATGTCCTTAATTTATCCACATAAAAGAAGTGCAGATAAAATAACTTTTATTACTTCTCTTTTTGATTGGCACGCATCCTTTGGCACTCTGGCTATTGTGGCTGCCTTTGAATTGTGTGAGTAGTTACCCCAAGGTGACCGGTCCCAGAGCTAAACTGCTAATATATCTTTTTTTTTAGCTAGATTAATTTCTCTTGGATCCATTTTTCAAGGGTTACCATCTTCCTTGCAAGACATACCTTATCCCTGTATCTCACAAATCACTTGGATGCAAGGAGGACTCAGCGGTTACCTTTTCACGCTGAATCATCGGGATTTTATTACTCGCTAGTGTGTCTCGCTGATGGCAGCTGAGTGGTTTTCCCTTAACAGAAGGTCCTCTTGGGGATAGAGGAACGCTAAGAGGAATCGTCCAGTTTCTGTGTGTGTCGTTGGCCAAATTCCAGAATTATTTTTTTTTCCAACACATACTGTCAGGATACTCGCTTAATATTTTACGATTATTATCCTATATTCTGATGGCACCAACATATTCACTTTTATAAACATTTGTCGCTTTAATATGCAAATACTTCTAATTTTTATTTTTTTTATGGAATTAAATCAGCAAAGTAAAAGCATTGAAAGCTGTTTGTGATGAGCAAAATATATCGGCGTTCACATACACTTAAAAATACACCGTATCCAATTTGTTAAATTATCACATATGTTTCTTGGCGTAGTGAGCTTTAAAATGTGCACCTAATTATAGAATTAAAACTAAGGAACTGCCGCCGATGCGGGGACTTGGCTGGCAACCTTGTAGGTCAAATGTTGGCAAAACACACAACTAATTTCTGAGAAGCGAAAATACAAACTTAGAGCTGCAAGAACAAAATTGATAAATACAAAAAAAATATATTATTTTTTCTTTTTTTCCCTACGTTTTAAGAATCGCACTATGGACACAGAGTCCATAGGAAGTCCCATAGTCAGCTCATTCAGAATGGTACCATTTGTGGTCCTAGAGTCTGCATCTGCCGCGTTTAATCCGGCCGTCCGAGCTTTATTCCATTTGCCGATTTTTGGTTTAAGATGAATTTACCTTTGTGTTGGTTTGGGTTGAAGACAGTTTGTTGGCTGAACACTTTCCCTTTACTGTATTGGTTCTGCATGGTTATCAAAAAATGTAAGCAAGGCAGATCAGACCCATTCGGCCGCATGTAGTCTGCCCGTTGTTCCTGCTGTAAAGACTCAAACTTAAATCAGTCCTTGGCAGAGCCAAACTGGCAATCACAAGGCGGCCTTGGCACTTTAAGTCCAGCGGCCGCCTGATGATGTAGGTGCGTCCGACCGCTGCATAGGCCCAGAGTATCAAGCCACATGGCGCTCGCTCCAGCACCCGCTTTGCCACCGGAGCAGAAGATCGGGGAGTATGCGGTGCCAATGGCCAGCAGTCCACTGTGTGGCAGATGACCAGTCCAGGTCTCGTCGGGCTGTATCTCTGTCCCGTATAAGTTTAAATGCATGTATCAACCTCTAATCGTTGCATCTAGTACCCTGGGTTTTAATTCAAGGAATTTGTGGTCAGCGCTTACTTAGAATACCCAAATTAACAAATGTGGAATTTTTGTATGATAATTATCAGGAGCCAACCCTGCATTACCGTATCAGATGGCTGCGAATTTGCACATCTAGAAGGAATGCTGGTCAAAACAATTAGAGCATTTTTTCTCCCTTTCTTAAAGGTAGTTGACCTCACTAATGTGAATATAATGGACGGAATTAGAATCCTGGAGCAAATGCTTCTTCAGGCTGCTGCTCTTCAAGTAACGTCTCTTCTCCCGCGAACCAGTAAAGTACTTTTTTTTTTAACTCTGCTTTTGATCGGCCTCTCCGCTCGATCCCTACTTACTTATTTTTGTGTTGTGTTAACCTAGCGGTATAATTTTTAATTTCTTTTTTTGTTTTGTTTTTTAAATGTCCCGAGTGCATTCATCAAAAGGGCAATTAGCATGCAATAGTTTCGAAATGAGCATTAAAATTGAGGAAAAATACCAGATTATCGGCATGTTTTTCTTTCTGTGGGTGCCTAATTTGAACCTAATTAGTAGCACATTTTGCAATGTTATTCATGAGGACATATTTGTCAGGGAAAGTTAGCCTGAGGTTTGTGCGTGGGGTTAACCCTTAAATTGGTAATACAGAGCAGTAATTCGGCACAAATGGAATAACCAAATGGAAAAAAATAATTTAGGTGGATCTGTTACATTTGAGATTTTTATCGCATGAAATCCTCGCAAAAATTCCACCCGAACTATGTTTCCGTAATAGTTTTAGAGATTTAAGAATTATCGATGTAATCCTTGCTGTTCCTGAGCTGAGCCTTCTGGTGCCTTGTGTGGCAAATCATAAATCATTTACCCGTCGTCGCGTCAACTCTTCGATGTTGCCGATAGGGAAAAATTGGAACCTAGTAACGTTGGGGTTTGGGAAGCTGATGAAGAAAAGCCAGGTGTGACCGGCATACACGTTTCCACGCCTTTCCGGATTGGAAGTTTAATCATCTTCTTGTATTCATAGGTTAAACGTTGATTTACCTTAATAGCTTTGGGCAATGTATACTTTGGGCAGGGTTGTTATTAATGTACGTTGACTGGCGTGTTCAATTTGGGCATGTGAGGCCAAATACCCATCTCTGCTTCATCATTAGAGAAATTTGGGACCCACTCTCTCATGTACTATGATATTTGATCGGGGCCCATTTAATGAAGGTGCCTTTGTTGGCTCCAATAAAGGTATATATATATATATATAGATTTAGGCCAGTTTGCCAGGCTTGTTCACCAGTGATGGCCTTTAATTCTGCAGCAGTCGACAGTCCATAGGCGGACATTCATCTGTGTAAGCACAAAGTCTCTCTCCGAGTCGGACATTCTTCTAAGTAGAATAATAACATGGATATTTTTCCATGTCCTATCAAGCTACCCGACGACCAACTCTTCTACGCGCTTTAAAGAAGCACGTGTTCCACCACGTTTACCATTCTTCTACATGTGTCCCACCCAATCGGGCCATTCTCCTGCGGGATATTAAGAAGTAAATGTCCCACCAAACCAGGTCATTCTAGATGCTGCGAAGAAATACATGGCCCACCCAACCAGCCATAATGTGAAGCAACACACGTCCCACCCAGGTCTTCATTCTTCTACAAACACATTTGATCGAGGTTTTCATTCACATTGCCTATCCCCATTTTATGTTTGCCTTGTAGTATGGCTCCCTTGAGCTATTAGACTTTGATCTTCTATTTTCACAGTCTTGAAGTACGAAGTACTATTCGGCCTATACTTTTAACATCGGTCCAGTATAAAACTCATTAAAGGAATTCAAAGCAACTTAATGTCTGGTCTTGCTACAGAGGTCAAGCATCTAGGAAGTATTTTCATTCACTCTCATTACTCACTAACATTCTATACATCACAAAATCCATCCCAGAATATCCCCTCTGTTATTATCCGCTATTAAGCTCTACAGATAAGGTTGATTTCTTCGTGTTTAATGGTGGTGATGTATGGGGGAGAGGAGAACACGGAATAGGTTGTAGTCTAACTTGGTAATTGAGCATTTCCTAATTCGCGTGACCTTATGGAGACCTGTGTCCTGAGTTTCCTTCCTTAGGTGGTAGGGGCTTTTAACCGTATGTGTGCCAGAAAGAGAGCGAGAGATACGATGCCTTGGAATGATACATTAACCTTGTTGAACTCATCTGTTTTCTCAACTGTTACCATACTGGATCGACCACCTTAGAGGGAGCACTCAAGTCCCTGAAAATCTGAGTAGATGTGTCCATCTAAAACAAATAAAAGTGAAATCCCAGCAGATGTTTTTGAACATCTTTATTTGGGTCTTGTGTCATGGATGTTGGTCATGGTCATGGTCCAAGGATAGAATGTAACCTTTTTTGCCCAATATATGGCTTAAAATCAAGAGACAATGAATCTGACTTCTGATTGGCTGAGTTTCAAACTGTTTGGCTAAAACATTAGCACAGATACGGATACATTTACTGAATAACTATATAAATAGTAGTAATAAAAGAGGGGGTAAGTACCAATCTTCTCAATATTACACTGCTAGGACTGAAGGAGACGAGGACAATTAATTATGTTTTTACGGAGAACATTCATCGATGGCCAAGATACTGTCACCCGTCACTGATTTTAACTCACATTTTTAAATATATTAATATATCAACAGGAACAGCCTCCCAGCAGAAGCGGTAGAGGCTAATACAGCGAGGGACTTTAAACATGCATGGGATAGACATACGGCTCCTGAATCTAAGAGGTTTCATTCTTCACAGACGGAAAAACGGGCAGACTAGATGGGGGGGGGCGATCCTCCGGCAGATTCTATGTTTTTAAAACATTTTTTTTTAATACAATGCACCAAAGTTAATATTTAATATTCGATTCAGTGAGTTATTCCCCCCCCCCCCCCCGCTGCGACGCTGTTGCATGTTAGGAGACTTTCTAGCAACATCGTAGCGCCGAGTTAACATTTCTTTGCTCGTCACCAACATGTTAAAAACATCGGACCTAACAGATTATAAACAGTATTTCAGCGACACGAAAGACGTAAGCCGGCCACTCGCCGCTGCAGATATATTCGGTATCAATAGTCTGTCGGGAGACATGGGTTTGGAAGAGGTGGGCTCCGCTGAAATGCTCTTATACAGGGCATTTGTTTACCCAAGTGTTATTTGATGAGCAGTTAGTAACTGCTTCTTTAAACTGAGAAAGCTCAAGCAGACAGAACGTCTCCAAATTTGTTTGGCGTCTGCAATTGAGAGACGAGAAGATTGTATCCAGTTGTTTAAGAAAGAAGAAAAAAAAAAAAAAAAGAAGCCAAAGCGCACAATGGTCAATGTTTCGACTTTGATACGATAGAAACAAAAGTAACTCCCGTTTATTGGCGCAGAGATTTGCAGAATACCCTTTATGGCTTGAAAAAAGTGGGTAAAAGGGTATTTTTTTTATACAATTTTTGCATTATTTTAATAACATATACAGTTTGTACCCGGTACGTATCCCACACATACAGCGAGAAGACAGCGAGGCTTTAACTTTTTTTCAGAAGGGATGAATGAAGACGCCAGGCTTGGAAAGGGTTAAACCGATAAAATGGAGGATTTCTCATGGCAGCCTGTCGCTATACCATTCAAACGCAAATGAGAGTCGCATTCACCTGTTTCGAAGGAAGAAAAAAAAACCCCCGCAAGGAACCAAGAAGTCTCCAAGGAAAGCTTTGAGAAAAGGAAAGTGATTAGAAGTCTCTCTTTGACATTCTGAGTTGAAAACGTGACGTTTTGATAAATGTCAGCTTTACCTACTTAGAACAGAGACTCTCTCTCTTTTAGAGACAGTCTGCTCCGTCCCGCAGTTTAACTTAAGTTTTTTGTTAAGATGGTCCGAAAAAGAAGAAAAAAAAAACAAGAAGAAAGGATTTTGTTTCCTCCCGAGAGGAATTCACCGCCATCGTTTTTTTTTTTTTTCCCAGTCGTTTCATTGGGCGGCAATCGCTGCGCTTCCCGCTGAAGGCCGAGAGCAGCGAATAGAAGAGTAACAGTATAACTTATTAACACTTAGAATTAGGAGTAGGATCGGCCCGGACAGGGCACCTGCGGACAGCTCATACGCACATTTCGACAGACAAGGGGATGAAAGGGGCCCCCTCTTTTCTTGCACCCTAACTATTTTTCCCCTCACAAATAAAAGGTAATTAATACAAAATAGAATTTAAAAAAAAAAAAAAAAACAATTTATTGCAGATTCCTTCATATTGTTTGCATCACATTATGTGACCTAATCTAAGGCCTGGTCACGGCACACGTGCTAACCATGTTTCACAGCATGCGCAGGCAGTGAAGGGTTAATTTGTGACATTGAGCAAAAGTGTCGGTAAATGTCATTCACCTCATTCATATCAAGCGATAAATATAATGCGGGGCACGACATATACCACACAGACAAACATACATACATACATACAAACATACATATAACACACATACACACATACAACACATACATACATATACCACACATACAAACATACATATACCACACACCATTATTATATATATATATATATATATATATATATATATATATATATACCACACATACAAACATACATACATGTATCACACATAGAAACATACACATACCACACAAACATGCTTATACCACACATACAAACATACATATGCCACATATACATACATACATATACCACACATATAAACATACATACGTATAGCACACAACACCTGCATACATATACCACATATAAAATCATACACACATACAAACATACATATATATATCTATATATACACCATACAACACCACACATATACCACACATATATATACATGTAGCACACAACATATACATACATATAGCACACGACACATACATACATATACCAGACAGCACAGTGTGGAACACAAGGCTCCATAACTGACCTGGAGCTGACCTGGAGCTGTCACTCTATGAGCCGCTTCCAGACTGTTCCTCCCCAGCGGGGTACAAACTCCTCTGACACAGAAACAAAATGGAGGGAAAGGAAATGGAAAGCAGTGAAGAAGGAGGCTGGACAGCCAATCAGAGCCCACTCTGTGCCCTAAAGCCCTCCCACGCTTCCTGGCTGGGTGCAGATGGATGCTGGAGCCTGACAGCCCCTCACGTTACCCCGGAGCTCGCAGGCCGGGAGGCAGAGGGGCAGCTCAGGTACTACTCCTCAGGAAAATCTACCACAGGATGGGGACTCAGGGCACTGGGGCAGGAGCAGAACATACGCAGAGTCAAGAAGGTAACAATATGGCGTCTGTATGCGTGGATTCCCCTTTTAAGATCTTTTTCATTTTCAGAATCTACCAGAATATGGGGTTTCCTTTATTATTCACGTAATAATTCTTGTCGGATTCTTGGATTTCTCGCTGAATTTTATGCTGTTCTATTCTCCGTGTCTCAGGTCTTATATAAAAAAGCTTTATTAATCTTTCCCTAGAACATTCTGGACGGCCGTACATCATCCACCATCCACTTTTTTAAAAGGTTATTTAGTATAGATGCATTTTATATTAATAGCATCATATAACTTCATGAACAATTCTAGACTTTGATTGGTTATTTCTTGTTCATTCATTTCTTTTACCCCCTGGGGGAAGCAATTTTCTGATGCACTCTTCATTTCCTGCTTTGTGTTACGCAGCAGAGCACAGCCTACTGCTCCGTCATTGAGACGTGCACAGGAAAATCGCTCCCCCTTACCCAGCTGTTCGAAACGCACTTTTTCAATTTAAAATATCCAAAAATTCCGTAACGGTCTGGGAACTTTTTCATGTATATTCGGAAATTTTCTGAAATGTTATTTCATATGTGTAGAGCATTTTTTAGTTATAATTTCCCTTTAATTGGGAACATGGAAATTAATCCCATATTGCGTCTTTAACCATCGTCCCCCCTTTTGCCATCATGGCACCAGAACACACTGAAATAATCTTCATCTGGCAAAATATCTTATCATTTTTTTATAAGGAAACACAAATCTGAAACAATATTTGATTAAATGTTATAAATATTTAGAACATTAGCAATTATTTCTGGGTTTTTTTTCTAAATTGATGGAATTTTTTGCTTCTTAGTCAATTGGTTCTTTAAACTATTTTATTTCAATTCTTTCTTCTTCTGGAATTTTTTTTTTTTTTTTACAAAACTAACTTTTTGGCCGGAGCTAATTACACACACCTGCAATCACTTTATTATATTTTTTCCAGAAAAAAAAAAATACTGGATTTCATGCATACACAGGATATCAGATATGACTAGAAACTTGCCCGTTCTGAAATTGTTATGAAGTGGTGAGCAAGCGAAACTAATCTTTGGCCAAAATCCTCATTTTTTAAACAAAATTTCCATGTTTGGTACCAACAAATATAAAAAAGAAGCAAATTTTTACTTTTACTTCTTACCCAGGGTAGCCGAACCTCATTGTGGTTGCCACTGACGACCACATACGTAACGATCCAGGTTCATTTAATTTTTGCAGCAAATCAAGCAGGCATAGGCCTTAAAAAGTAAGCCCCCCCCCAAGCTTTAAATGATGAGATATGAAAGAGACCGGATTCATAGGAAAAACAAACATTTGTTAAAATCAACACTTCTCAGATATTGTTTTTTTCCTTTACACAACAAAATTCTAAAAGACAAATAATAATAATTTTCTTTTTTTTTTTTTGGACAGCACATTTTTGGAAAGCGCCCAGTCTTGCTTGCTCAGCAGACAGTAACTTTATTAGATAACTTCTTTGGTGGAAATTGGAGTGGTGGATTCTGGGAAGAATTGATCGGCCATCTTTGCTGCTGTCCGGGGGGCCCCAGGGCTCACCTACAGGTGCCCATAGAAAGCAGGGAGCATTTTTCATGTGAGTAAATTCATAGCACTGAATTATATGGCACCAATTTAATTAGAATAACAAGAGTATAAATGAAATCACACCATTTCCTGTTTCATGTCAACAACTTCCTGTCTTGATGCGCATCCATAGGTCCAGTTATGCCTTAAAAACCAGACCATATGTTTCTCTCCCTAAACATAACACATATACACTCAAATGCCACATGTGGCCTTGCTTTGAATAAAAATACGGTCACCCTAATTTAGTCACTTTTAGTCCCAGAAACTTTGATAATAACTTCTGATATTAGAGTTAATATTTATGGTAAAAACCCAAAAGCCTCTCCTGAGTCCAGTGTCGCCAACATAAACATGTACAATATACTGGCGTGTGCATATAGGTGGCCTTCATCATCTTCACTCCTGCAAAAGCAAAAAACAAATTTTTTTATGATTAAAAATATATTACAAAAAATATATATTTCTATGGATTGTGGTACAGAAAGGGTGACATCTAGTGGACAGCAGGCGCTGTTACATGTAGAGGCATTAAAATGGATTTACATTCTGTTTGGGGAATACAACCTTTACATGGGTCCATTGACAAATTTAACTGCTAATGTCTTATATTGAGCACTGTATACTGAATTAATGCACTTATAGACACCCTTTTCATACTGACCCAATTTTGGAGTATTCTAGAATCCTAAGTAAAGTCAACAGAACTATATCTGATATTTAATAAGAGGGTAAAAATCACACGTCTTCTCCCATGGCAAGGCTATTAATGTAATGATAATCTTCTCATTATTTAAAGTACAACATGACAGATTGGTCTTAAGGAAGCTGTCCTGACGTGATATTTGGTGCGTTACCGCGGTGTCGCTGCGAATCCACAAACTCAGTGTTAATGCGATATTCTCACACTAGTGCTATTTAAACTAACAATGTATCGAGGCATTCATAAATCTAATTAGCTCGCCATTAAATGACGAGCCCCCTTTCCACCTCGGCGTAAGATGTAGCGTGACCTTTACTGGGGAGAGATTCTGCAATTTCTGTCGTCGGAGACATTTTCCCAGCGTTGGCTTGATTATCCATTCGTAATTCAAAAGTAACATTCCGAGTTAAAGGTAACTCATTAGTCCTTTTATTTGGCTGACAAGTGACAGAGGATGTCCCCTTAGAGGTCCAGGTGTCATGAACCATGGAAAGGGGTTCTGGACTTCACAATGAGATTGGAGCAAAAGGGGGGAAATGTTTCTTCTATAGAAAAATGCATGGATGTTTCTGTTGATATGGATTTCGACTTTCCAGAAAGCTTACGGTTGTCCATGCACTGCCGAGATCCTCTGAGACTGATCCAATCAAATTCACCGATCATTGTCTTGGAAGTATTATGATGGAGAGTTTCCAAGGTCGGACATTGTCCAGGAGCTCAGAAACGTTACATACCAGCTACAAATAAGAAGCGATATGTATAAGTGTACATTACAGATTTATTCATTTCATTCTAAATGGTTTATTCTCAAATGCTGGTCAATGGAGCTGGGGAAGATATTTTTTCGAGTATCGCTGTTCACAGGGTGTTGGTGACTTTCCCCAAATAAGCCCATTGTCCCCAGGCCGTTGGAAAACAATGGCGATTGGGGAAAGTTGGTGACATTCACGTTCAGAACGTGGAGAGTGACGAGGTTGTACGCACAAAAAAAGTAATGACGCAGTTTGTGATGTCAAAGAGTATTTAAGCCACTTTTTCCGAAATGGTTGACTGCTCGTGTATTCTGCATGCTGGTTATTCATAAGATGCTGTTAACCCTTTGTGGGTCTTCTTGGCTATCACAAGTTAAACTAGAGCAACAAAACATGTACCATCTATTGATACAAGAAGCGGTACATACAACCCAAATACTTTTTCTCAGGACCCGATCTGGCCAGTTTCGTTCAGACTGCTGCCGGTATTTAAGATCTGTAGGGCTCCCCTATCTTGGGGTTTCTTATACCCCCCATAATGGGAACGTTTTTGTCTTTAACAAACCGGCTGCTATGGTCACCCAGTTGGTTTGCCCACCATCGCAGGCGAGCGACTCCTTATCTCCGATAGCTTGAAAAGGTTACTAAGAACGTTGGAATCCCAAGACAAATTACACCTGTGTCTTATACCATTTTTGATTTATCCTCTCGATACTTGACTAGACTTGTAATAAGAGGGAAATATAGTTAAGATGAAGTAGGAACATCGTCTTGATCCAGTTTCATACGGAACTGTGACGGATTAGCAAAAGCCTTGGCAGGAAAAGGACATTTTTATGGTCAGACAGTGGAGCAAGACTTTTTATTAGGTCTGTATTTTGCAACGCCAGTAACTTGATTGATACATTAGCCCAGTGAGTTTTTTTTTTGTCTTGCGTAACCCTGCTGGCTTATCACCATTGTTCTGAAGTAACTACAACTCTATGTTATTGAAATAAACGTTACGCGCTCTGTTGGTCAGATGGCTGATGTCATCCAGCACGTCATGGTGTGACATCAATCAATGACGGTTCCAACAAATTTCAGCCTACCGACCATACTTCTATACGGTTATCAAATGAACATTTTTCAGAACAGTTCTTCGGTGTCACAAAAAGTTTTGTCACAAATATTGAAGCAGAACATGACCAACAATGAACTGTATCACAGAGGCTTTCCAACCCACCAGGGTTGGTGGGATTACGTAATCATTGGAATATTTCCACCAAAAGTCCTAAATCCAATTTATTACATACATTTAGTATGAGATGAACCATCTTAAAGCAAGGACAACGCAGCTCAGGTTCACCACTGAAGACATCTTCTCGGCTTTTCATTAATTCGTAAAATCAAGATAAAATTGACATCACTTTCGGTATTCTTATGTAGGTCTGTGTCGAACCACCGCCAATAAATTCAAACGGTTCATCTCTGCAAAGATTTTATTTATTTCATACAGTCATGCAAATAATATATAGAATGGTAAGAGAGGAATTATAGAAACCGATGGAATATTATGCAATAAGCAAGGACATTCCACTGGTTGCTATGGCAGTAAGACCACTTTTTAGAACTTTGCACTATAATTGCTCATTCTAAATACCCCAGAGTCCTGACAATCTTGTTAATATCAGCTTTTAGAATTATAGATTGATTTTCCGATTAAATAATTCACCAGTCCTACCAGTTATACCCCTCAAATCTATATCCCATCATACTTTGAACTTGCAAAAAAAAAAGGGATTAAAATAAAAGCTACATCACTTCCTCTCTAAGTACTAAGGATTATATGTCCCTTTTCTAAAAGTGTGTTCGGCCTCATGGGGAAAGATTCTTGCATGCACAAAACCGGAGCTTTTCTCATCGTTTCTTGTTCCTTTGATCCGGATCATGATCTGAAAGAGATGACAAAGTATGAAATCAAACATCATAGGTCTACATTCTCTGTGCTAGTGATCAAGCGTTAATTTTTGTGAGAACCAAACACAAACGGTCATAATCGAGAACAGTTCCCCTTGTAGTACCTCTACTCTGCCACTAGAGGCAGCTGTCCCGATGTCCTAACTTTCACTCATTAATTAACTCTATTTTCTGAATGTGCACAATGGGGTTAAATATTGGTGACATTACATTAGCAAGATATTTTTGGGTTCAATAAATAAATTCCTTTCTTAAGCCCCTTTCCCATGTACCTTCATTAGCAAAATTACTTTCTAATTTATATTAAAAAATGTGACCATTATACACATATAAAAAAGAAAAAAAGGACACATTTTGATCCATAGTTCTAGGGGGGGGGGGGGGATACATCCCATAATGTTGCTTGCCATAACGATAATTCGATAATAAATAAAAAATGGAAAAAAATATATTATATATATATATATATACTTTTCATTTAACTAGCTACTCAGAACCCTTTGCAGCTGCTCTACAGACATCTGGTTACCTTCGTTAAGAGATGTGTGTGGCATGAGTTAGGTACAGAGGGGGTCTAATTCGGGCTTGGGGTATTATGTAAAAATATCCCCCCACTGCACCTAATTGTAACCTTAAATTTTATTAGTCTGCTGCATGCGCCGTGTATCAAGTAAGTCATTTATACGCTAGATAAGTGGTTGCGGCTATAACAGCAGTGTCTAATTAGCTTGTCTTGAGTGGTATTCCACCAACCTTAGCACAGACCTCGTAACAATTTTACTGCCGTATTAATTATACCGTAGCTCCTAATCACTGGCAAAACAATACCTTTTTTTAGGCTTTAACACATGTATTTCGCTGTCAGAGCTCCACAAAGGTATGATTATGCTAAGATCGGCACTGGCGCGTTTCATTTTAATAAGTATTTTTAACCTTCATGTCAAAAAGAACTGTTAAGCAAATTGGTGGTTGGCTTACGAAGCTGGAAAAAAAACAAAAAGGGTTTAAATAACCCCCAAAAAGTCTTAATTTACAGTACAAATTTATTCATATATATACATCTATCTATATTTCTGGTTAGTGCAATGAGCTTGTATATATTAGGGATGTAAGCAGCCAATGGCAAACTCCCAGAATGCAACACAAATCGAATGCATGGATTGGCAATAATGGCTCAAGTCCCATCTCTCAATGGTCTAACAGCCGGAAGAGCAGGTGCAAAGATTTCATCAAAACCAGCCAATCACAAGCAGCGGTGCTCTACATTGATCAAGCTCTCTACATTCAAGTATGGAGCAAAAGGAGATCCCTTTTTCAGTTGTGGAGAGTCATACCTTCTTTTACCCAAAGGCTTTAAACTGGATTAACATTGTTGCGGTCGCAATGAGGCTGGCAATGTGGATTCCACCAGTGTTCATAAAATTGCTCTTCTGATCTCTGCTCCAGACGTTGCAGATACATCATGTATTCCTACGGGAAGCACAATTATTATTAGTATTATTTATTGTGATATATAGCTGCATCAAATTTGCCAGGCATTGCCACACTTTATCTGAAGATGGAGACAAGAGGAGAGCAACCACAAAATAATCTGCTCTACAGGACCAAAAGTAGGAAGAAAATGGGGGTTATCTTTTGTATTTTGACTTTACCCCTAATGCAAAATGGGTAATGATGCCATTTATTTATTCCACTAACTTTCTAATGGCTGATATTGGAAATAAAGCACAGGGTTAGTAACCAACTGGCCTCAAAGAAGGTGAACTCAATCATCTCCAACACCTGACTCTTTGTGGTCTTTCTTTCTCCCCTCCAAGTCGATCAAGTCCTTTTGGAAAAGTCGTCGCTCGGCAGTTGACTCATACAACGAAAACTTGTAATTACCTTTTTTTTTTTTTTAAAACCCCTCCGCATTAACTAGTTTGGATCTAATTACTCATGTGGGTTGCCATTTGGGGCATATTCTGCTCACTCACTCCCGATGACAATCCATCTGCCAAATGCGTCGGCGAAACCTCCCGAAGGACAGCTGGAGGCTCCCCAGTAACGGCTCAAGGAGAAAGATTAATAGCGCTACGAACGTCCAAAAGTCACATTGTATCAAGTTGCGTTTTCACACCGCCGGGCGTTCGGTAATTGCAGATCGCACATACATCATCTCATGTGAAAAGGAAACATAATCCAATGGAAGATCCCCGCGCTGGTACCTTTCCATGACATAGTGTCATCGTGACCGTGGAAAGACGCCATTAAGCGCATCCCCTGCCACCGCTGTTAAATGTCAGCCTGTACAATACAATTAGTAAAGAACGACCCTCGACGTCCCTTTTGCTTGGCAGTCTTCCGATATTGCAGTCGTTGGCATTTGCTGTCCTAATTAGCTGTGATTATGATATCAGTGGTGACTCAAGCCAAAGCTAAATTTGGTGGTTTCCGAAACGTCCATAAATGTATATTACTTTATCACTCCATGAGTACTTTTATATGCATTCTTTAAAAAAAAAAAAACCTGATGTAGTAGCTGCAGCCCTGCTGCTGCTGCTTCATTCCTCTTCTGTGGTCCGGGGATTCTTGCCACTGATTGGCTGGAAAGAAAGTGCTCAAAGGTAGCGCTGGAGCTGACTGGCTGTAAGTGGCAGGGTCTCAGGCACAGGAAATAGCAGGGGCAAGGGAAGGGGCAAATGCATATGGGGCATTTTGTTAGTTTAATATAATAAAGCCACTCCTTCAGAAAATCTTTTGAAGTATTTCTTACACCTTGAGAATAAGGGATCGCCCCTTTATAGGTTAAAAAAAATGTAACTTTTTTTTTCTTTTAAAAACACTAATGATTGCAAAATTTTCCAAAACGAGCTGATTCCTCATAAATAGAAAATTCTTGTCGGCTGAGTGCGAGGGAAACCGCAGATAACCGCAAAAGTTTGTTGTTTAAAAAAACAACATTATGGTTCCGCGACCCCAACGTAAACATCGGAACCTGCCCACTTTTTGTCACCGCGCCAGCGTAAGATTTTTTTATTACAGTTTTATTACTAGTGATGTGGATAGCAATTATTACCTTTCATAGTATGGATAATCCTGTGTATTTACATATTTAAGCAAAGGATCTTGTCGAGAGCAGGGCTGGCCGTCTAAACTATAACTCCCATGATTCTCAGACTGCCCATTTATATATAACACCAGCAGAAGGGGCCCTGCTTTTGTGAGCTTACAATCTAATGGACTTCTGGCGATATTGGAGCTTACGTCGGACCCTTGTAGAATGAAGTAATATCACCATCCACCATCCTCTGATTAACAGCTGGGTTATTCTTTCGACAGCTGATCTAATCTTACATTCCTGCGTCTGGAGACGTAAAAGCCTGAGTACCAGCTACCGGTATTTACCATTTTCTTGGAAAGGATTATTACAAAACAGATGATTCCAAGAAGGACGGAGAAAATATTGATAGATGCATTCCGCAATTACAGAACTTTAAAGGCTGTCCCTCTGCGGATATCTGATGCCTTCACGTGTCCGGGTTTCTGTGAATAAATCCGGATCGTGTTTTCACTGTATTCTGCCTAACCTGCAGTGACACCTAGTGTTCATCACTGTGTATTGCTACACATGGGGTCACAAAATATGGTAATACACAGATGAGCGGCTTAAAGGGGAACTCCTGCCGTGATATTTTAGCCTATAGTCAATGCTGACCTACATTACTGTGTACAGAACTGGAGGGGTTATTACTGTGTACAGCGCTGGGGGGTTATATTACTGTATACAGCGCTGGGGGTTATCTGTACAGCGCTGGGGGTTATATTACTGTATACAGCGCTGGGGGGTTATATTACTGTATACAGCGCTGGGGGTTATATTACTGTATACAGCGCTGGGGTTATATTACTGTATACAGCGCTGTTTGAGGTCCTCGTGGTCAGGAATCGCGTGGCCCTGGATATAAATTACACTTTCAAAAATACAGAAAAAAGTTCAAGAACGTCTACATTGTGGTGTTTGCTTATTATTAGTCCAAGAGATCTGTGTCCAAAAAAATGCCATTATTATTATTATAATATAATTTATAAATATACTAGGAGGTTAAGGGGGACTGAGACAAAACGACCCAATTCGCTGAACCCCTTTTAACTCCTCAGATGCCCTCCTTTTTTAGGAGCTTAGAACCTCTTACGTCTTGATAAAACTCCACCCATAACCACACCCCCAGCCCCGCCCCTCTGATCATTTGAACTGCTGGGATTTCAAGAAATGGTTACATTAATTTTATATTAACAGAAAATAATCTGTCTTTGTTCCAAACACGTTTTCTTCACGTGCAACATTTAGGCTTCTTTATCGTTCATCCAATGGCAGGATTTTTTATGTATTTATATATAAATGTCGCTCGCCGCTGGTCACAGGAGTTCCATTAAATTACATTTATTTATATAGCGCCGACAGATTCCTTGAGGCTGTTTAAGGAGGACTCCTTCGCTATTAAGCTTAAAATTTCAGGCACCAAAAGCCATCCAAAACCTATTCTCAGGTATTTAAAGGGTTAAAGCTGATTAAACGCTATCGATGCTGAAAGAAGTTCGGGATTGCCGGCGCCCTCTGCTGTATAAGTATTTAACGACAGTTTGCGTAAGCAGTAAGTCGTCGGGAAGCCCAAATATTTAGCCGTCCCCTGGGAGTCAGGCGGCAAAGGCTCTCAAGATACAGATGGGAGTCCAAGAGCAAAAAAGGATTTGAAGTGCAGCGGATGAGACTGACTGGGGGGGCTTAGGGGCAATCTGTAAATTAAGAGGCTGCGCAGGTAACAAGTGATGAGTATTGCCAAGCGCAGCCAATCCCCAACACTATGGGATCCCTTTAACGTTAACCCACGGCAAACAGACTTCTGCACCATGGCATGCGGTGAGGGTCGTATTTTAATAACAGTTCTGGTCAAATGGGTGGACAGTCTTTATAGCATTATTTTTTTTAAAAAAAATGTTATTTGATCATTTAAGCCTAGGAATTAAATCTCCGTAGTTCCCCTTACAGCCACAGAAAAGCTTAAGCGAGATATCTTCCCGCTGATGGCACCAATAAGGTCAAAGGATAAATGATATTTTTGGTGAGTCAGGAGCAGGGCATGACCATGCGCAGAAGTCGTCAGCCTTTTTTTCTGTCCTGTCTTGGAGTCAAAATTAAATTACCCTCATCGGCTCATCGTGATGTCCGGCTTTTCTTTCCCTCTCGGAACGCTTGGCTCTCAGAATCTGCTTGGCTTGCTTCTCGGGTAAGATAGGAGAGGCGTCTAAAACCAACGGGGAGATCATCAGTGTCAAGGCGTAAAATAAACGGTGCTCTTTCTCTGTGGTGCCATCAATCTGGAACATCGGCCCCATTCGGCCCCAGCCTAGTAGCCCGTTTCTCCTTCAGGAGCCATATGTCTACCAATGCATGTTTAATCGCCTCGCTGTATTACCCTCTACCACTTCTGCTGGGGAACTGTTCCACTTATCTACCACCCTCCCAGTAAAGTAAACATTGCATCTAAGCCTCTGACTCTTGGAGGAGTTTGCGGGGATGAGCTGTTCAACCCACCTGCCAACTCGCACTTCAGAGCGGAGGGAAAAAAAAGAGGATTCTCAGCAATAATAATAATAATACACAAAATCAAACATAAAACCTATAAAAATCTGGAAAATTAAACAGCCAATGGAGGAGAGAATAGGTGCCCGTCTTATCTCCCATTGGCTGAACTCGAACCCTCCAGCTACACATGTAGATGCAAGCTAATCGTACGCTAGGAACATTTTGGACTAACGATCAACCACGTTTACCGGAGTCCCTGCACAATCCTTCGTTTTTTATTGTAATTTTTGTATTAACCCCTTATGGTCTGCTGTGCTTCGGGAAGCAAGTTTATGTCTCCATAGCAAATAAATTCCTCCTGCTTCCCAGTGAATAGACAAAGTTCTCTTTCAGGCGTATCCTCCGGAGGGATCGCATTCCATGGGACATGCGCGGAATTTTTCTACTTGTTTAGCATATCGTTGGGTCCCACAGGCTGGCTTTGTCCTGCAGAACGCGGTGGTCCCGAGAAGGTGCCTCTTAATAAAATAAAGTACCCATTAAGTGGGCAAGTGTGGTGAAATAAGTGTTATTATATGACTTATACCTCTGTGTAAATGTAGATAATAAATAATAATAATTAAATAAAAACATTGTTAAAAGTGCATTTATAATCATAATAAATAAATGGTAAAAAAGATAAAAGTGCATTTCATGATTTACCAAAACGAAACATGCCAAAAAACCTCAATAGTCATACCCAACTAATATTCAAATTTGTATATAAATATTTCAAATGTACAATTAACGCAAAAAGCAATTATTACAAAAAATAAATATTATTAAACATATATTAAAAAAAAATGTTTCGCAATTAGTGCACGAAGCAATTATTCTAAAAAATAAAATAAAAAAATAAATAAATCGTTTAACTATAAACTGGGGGGAAAAATTACCGAAATGTTCCGTATTAAACATGCAATTAGCGCAAGAAGCAATTATTGTAAAAAAAATATATATATAAATACAAAGGTAAATATTATTTCATCTATAAACAGTGGGGACAAAATAACAAAATGATCCGTATTAAACGTAATTAATGCAAGAAGCAATTATTCTGAAAAATAAAATAAAAAAATAAATATTGTTTTAACTATAAACTGTGGGGGGGGGGGGAATTACCAAAATGTTCCGTATTAAACATGCAATAAATGCAAGAAGCAATAATTCTAAAAATAATAAAAAACAAAATAAAAATAAATATTTGATCTATAAACAGGAATAACAAGGAAGAAATTATTCTAAAAAAAAAATAATAATAAAACAAAATAAAAATAAATATTTGATCTATAAACAGGAATAATAAGGAAGAAATTATTCTAAAAAAAATAATAATAAAACAAATTAAAAATAAATATTTCTGTAAAAAATTCTATAAAGAGTGGAAAAATGTTGAGTCTATCCATCCATGCGCAATTTCTTATAAACCCTCGTAAACGGAAAGTTTTTCCGCCATTATCCCGCTAAGGGATTAGAATTTAAAGTTTTCTTTAGCGTCTGCAGCAAAAGTTGGATATTTTCATATAAAAACACCCCCCGAGTCTGGATCCTTACCAGTAAAAACAGCCACAAGGACCATAACGAGGAGCAACGCCACAAAGGTCCTCATTTTATTTTCGGGATGTGCTTGCTCTGTGCCGTGTCAGAAATGAACACCATCCACCAGGGCACAGAGGTCTTAAGGAAGCTACGTCAGCTCCAGCATCTGCACACCCCAGTGAGTCAGGAGCAGCCCTGAGCACAGCTCTACACCAAGCTGATTCCAGGGCTGCTCCGATTTACGCGCACCAGCATAGAAAAAAAGATTGCCCATTTGAAGAAGAGACCTCCGAGGCCCTGAACATTCATATGATGCCGTATGTTTTTGTAGGTTGACCCATTGAAAAGGTATATAAATCAACTCAAAATGCATTTTTTTTTAAAAAAAAGGAAATTGTACATAGATGACTTTTGGACGACCTGCTTTTAAGTGAATGTCAGCGCATCGCACCGGGCGGCGTACCTGGGGGACAGGAAATAGAATCTATTCAGCATTTCATTCTAACCCAGGCTTCCTATAGATTCTCTAGACTACAACTCCTGTGACCCTCATCAGACACGAGCTCCCTGACTTTACTGCCAATCCCAACCTTTTCACACGTTTCATATACAGGTGCAGAGCGTCTAAGCCCCTCCCCTGCAGAGATGCGCTCGATGCTGAACCCACCCACGAGGGACACACAGCTGGACTTCAGTGAAACACAGGCCTTGTGATTCTTGGGTTTAAACAACAGGTTTTTTTGGGGGGTGGGGTATATATTTTTGGCGAATTTTAGGATTTTCAAAATTATTAAATTAAATGGGAGATTCTAGGTAGAAACGGGCAGATCCTGGGGGTCATCAGTCTGGAGTGGGCTCCTTTTCCCTGTTTTGGGGGACTTTTATTGGAACTGAAGTAGTTTAGTAAATATACCTGTAGCTTGGGTGTATTTTTTTGTTTGCCAATCTTGGAAATATTTAAATGTTGCCCTTATGGTGATGTAACCTGTGAGGTCGGTGGCATCCTGTGGCAGAACCAGCATTATCTGATCAATTGTCTGTCCTTAAATTGTCTTTCTCCCTCTCCTGGCCCTTACAAAGGCTGCCTAAACCAATCGTCAACTTAACAAAACGAAATGGGGAGGAATAATCGCACAGCTCCTGATAATAGGATGGCTGCTCCCAAATAGTGGGTTTTAATTCACGTATATCGTATATTTTAACCTACAAACATCACTACATGAGATTAATGAGATTTACTTCAAAAATAATGGTTTTCTTAGTACTATATGCAGTTTCTGCCTGCATACAGGTGAGACCCAACCTAAATACGTTATATCCTTGCTTGAATACAGGTTATATCCCTGTCTGAACACGAGTAACTGCCCTACATGATCACGGGTTATATCCCTGCCTGAATACAGATGACACCCTAACTGCATAAGGCTGAGACCCTTGAGACCCCTGCCTGAACACATGCAACATCCTGTTTCCGTACAGCGGACATGCCCCGCCCAGCCTCCCTGGCGCACCAGGGTTCTAGTGATGGGGAGTTCGGATCATTAAAGTGAATCGGATCATTTCGATTCGTTCACTGAAATGGTCCGATTCATGATCCGAATCTTCGGATCACTCAGTGTGACTCTGTTTTCCAGTAACTCCGTGCAGGCACACTAACGATTGGCCCCGCCCCTTTCATTATGAATCCTCCCCCCTGCCTCCAGTGATGTCAATGAAGGCAGAGAGTCGTTCAAAGATTCGGATCTTACAGGGATCCGAATCTTACAGTGATCCGGATCACTGTAAGATCCGGATCACTGTAAGATCCGGATCATTGTAAGATCCGGATCATTGTAAGATCCGGATCATTGTAAGATCCGGATCTTTGAACGACTCTCTGCCTTCATTGGCATTCTAATCATTCAGAGAATGTCACCATACTGTTATAAATAAATAATACATTAATAATCACTGCCCCCAGGATTTACATTCCCCTTTACCTGCAACTGCACCTTAAGCTAACTTTATTAAATTCATTAAATTAACCCTTACCTAAATTAACACCCCATCAACCATGTCTGCCCCTAAAATTAACCCTTAACACCCATCAACCATGACTGCCCCTAA
>VKOC01004169.1:0-38306 GCA_009364415.1 Spea multiplicata
TAAGCTCATTCCCTGGATTCTACAGTACACATCACTGGTGGTGTAATGTGGGGCTATCCTATTTCATAATAGTTCCGCACTAATACATTCCCTATAGTGAAAAATGAATACAAGAGGCACAAAAAAAAGGTGCCAACTAAACTGTCACCCACCCCCCCTCAATTTTCCTAGTGTACTGCTTATTATTATTTTAACATTGTGTCAAAACAAAGCAACATTATATCCAAAAATAAGCTTCTATAGTATAAAGCATTTCTTTTTAAAATAGATTAATGAGGAAAAAAAAAGGCCGCTGAAACTTCATAAGCCATTGTACGGCGCTAGGTACATAAGCAATAATGAATGGATAAGTATGCCCCATTATTAATTATCACTGGATACAGAGAGAGACATAACTAAGCAAATGAAGACACACACGGGGGACGCATCGTCATAAGTATGCGGGTACCATCACGGTGGGAACTCGGGCCCTCGGGTGGGGAATAAGCGTGTGCAACGCGAAGGGCGACAGTAAGCATGGCGGCGCCGGGTATACTCACGGGGTGCTGCGGTCGCTATACTCATTAGCAACTGTTTCGATGCCTCCAGCACGGGCCACGGCAACGTAGCAGCTCTGAAAGCCCAAGTCAAAGCCCACCACAGACATGACTGCAGCAGAGTGAGCAGTGCGAAGGGACACGAGCGCCGAACAGTCAACAGGCCAGCAGCCACACACGGGGATGAATGGAACCGTGCAAAGTCTCGAAAGATCTCGCTGTCAGAGGAGGAGTAAAAGGGAAAAAACTGTTCCGGTCCGTATCGCGAGATTACACTACGTCACTCTCTCGGACGGCGATAGCCAATCCAGGAAGTGCTGCGCTTCTAGACAACCAATAGTCCTCTCAGAAAGCCCGGCTACCTCGCGAGCGGGCGTAGGAGGCGCCTAGTGACTAAGCTTCCTCCTCACGCTTCTTTTTCCCTTTCAAGGGGAGGGGGTGGGCCTTCCGCCATAGTTTAGTGCGTCATACGTACATTGATGCAGTTGCCACGGATACCGCAACGAAGGGTGGACTGCGGCTCATAGAGTCGTCTGTCCCCGCTAATGGGTCTGGTAGACATTCCAGGGAAGATAAAACAAAATGAAATCGTGATGACCGAAATTTCCCCCCAAAAAACTTTACATCACATAAGGAACATGAAAACAGCCTATACAAACATTACTCATTGGAAAGCTGCACATGATCTGAAGAGATAAAAATAACTCATGAGCAACATCTGCCAGAGAGAATCCCTCCGAGGTTATAAGTAGTGCATTGTGTCATCAAAAAACAATGTACAAGTCATACATAATGCTATTCTGAGAAGTTCACGTATGGCGGAGGATGCACTGGCATATCTCCAGTTGCATGAATTAGATTGTAAGCTCGCAAGAGCAGGGCCCTCTTCTCCTTTGCACCAGTTTGTTATTGTATGTGTTACATCTGCCTTCATAAATAAATGTAATGTAAAGAATAGAAACACAATACAGACCAAAAGAAAACTGCTAATCCTATCTCATGGTGTTACCCCCACAGAGCTCCTCCCACAACATGCCATACAAAATCCCAACTCAGGGTGTCACCCCCACAGACCTCCTTTCACAACAGGCCATACAGAATGAATTAGATTCTAAGCTCGCTCTAGAGCAGGGCCCTCTTCTCCTTTGCACCAGTTTGTTATTGTATGTGTTACATCTGCCTTCATAAATAAATGTAATGTAAAGAATAGAAACACAATACATACCAAAAGAAAACTGCTAATCCTAACTCATGGTGTTACCCCCACAGACCTCCTCTCACAACAGGCTATACAGAATCCTAACTCGTGGTATCACCCTCGCAGACCTTCTCTTGCAACAGGCCATACAGAATCCTAAATCATGGTGTCACCCTCACTGACCTCCAACACAGACAGGCCAATAAGTAAATACTGAACAAGGGCTGTCACCTTAGCTCACAGACCCCCCAACAATAGGCCATAACAGATCCCTACTCAGGGTGTCCACCCCAGCAGACCTCCATTCAACCATGATTTCCAACGGCCATAAGAATTCCTAACTCAGGGTTCCCGCCACAGACCTCCTTTCACACAGGCCATACAGAATCCTAACTCGTGGTGTTACCCCCACAGACCTCCTTTCACAACAGGCCATACAGAATCTTAACTCATGGTGTTACCCTCACAGACCTCCTCCCACAACATTTGGTGTCCCCTTAAAAATAACTCAACACACAGCCATTAATGCTTAAACCTTGGCAACAAAAGCGAGTACACCCCTAAGTGGAAATGTCTAAATTTGCCCCCAATTAGCCATTTTCCCTCCCCTGTGTCATGTGACTCGTTGGTGTTATACGATCTCAGGTGTGAATGGGGAGCAGGTGTGTTAAATTTGGTATTATCACTTTCACACTCTATCATACTGGTCACTGGAAGTTCAACATGGCACCTCATGGCCAAGAACTCTCTGAGGATCTGAAAAATAATTGTTGTGGTGGCAACTAGGTGAGGAGTACAGAGACAAGTGTGTCTTTCCTACAGTCAAGCATGGTGGTGGGAATGTCATGGTCTGGGCCTGTATGAGTGCTGCCAGCACTGAAGAGCTACAGTTCATTGAGGGAACCATGAATGTCAACATGTACTGTGACATACTGAAGCAGAGCATGATACCCTCCCTTCAGAGACTGGGCTGCAGGGCAGTATTCTAACATAACGACCCCTAACACACCTCCAAGATGACCACTGCCTTGCTAAAGAAGCTAAGGGTAAAGGTGATGGACTGGCCAAGCATGTCTTCAGACCTAAACCCTATTGAGCATCTGTGAGGCATCCTCAAACGGAAGGTGGGGGAGCGCAAGGTCTCTAACATCCACCCGCTCGTTGATGTCGTCGTCGAGCAGTGGAAGAGGACTCCAGTGGCAACCTGTGAAGCTCTGGTGAACTCCATGCCCAATATGGACATTTCTACTTAGGGGTGTACTCACTTTTGTGGTCAAGGTTTAGACATTAATGGTTGCGTGTTGAGTTATTTTTAAAGGAACAGCAATTTTACACATTGATGTGTCACAACACATGTTGTCACATGAAAAGAAAATATTTACAAAAATGTGAGAGGTGTACTCAATTTTGTGAGATACCGTATGCGCTAAAAAATAACCATCGTCTTATACTCAAGGTCATCTTCTCATCAGACCTCAAATAGACTACAAGCCTCAAGGTTGTAAGCTTGCGAGCAGGGCTCTCTCCACCTACTGTATCGGTTTGTCTTAGTCTGTCAATTCTCGTCTTGTCATACCACTTGAATATATGTTTTGTATTAAGCGCTGCGTACATTGTTGACACTATATAAATAAAAGATAATAATAAGACTAAGATCCAGATCCCCCGCAGCACTGCAGGTGACCTGGAACCACCTCTCCGGCAGCCGGTGGAGGTCTGTGCGATGCAATTATGCCGAGGCGCCGGCGTCACATGACCTTCCTGTGATAATTCATATAAGCCCAGCGGAAGTGTCGGCAGCAGCGGTGGAGGGTGTCTGCGCGCATCGCACAGACCTTCACCGGCTGCCCCACTAGACACCAAGGATTCTGAAGCATGAGGAGAAGTCTAGGGAAGCACTGGTAATTTGGGGAGGTTAAGAGTGGCATATGGGGGGGGTATAAGGGCTTTCTGGAGGCAGAGTGGCACATATGGGGTTAAAATTAATACCACAGAGGCAGAGTGGCATACAAGGGGTTAAAATGAATATCAGGGAGGTAGAGTGGCATATAGGAGGTTAAAAGGAATATCAGGGAGGCAGAGTGGAATATGAGGGGGCAGGATGGCAAAATTTTTTAAACGGAAATAAGAAAATAGCATTTTCTCAATCATGTTTTTATTAAAAAATAGCTTCTTGTGAATTAATATTTACTAGTATAATTTGTTTTTCTTATATAAAGACCTTTTTTTCCTAAATTTAGTAATTCAAATTGTGGAGGGGTCTTTAATCAGGGTTGTCCTTTATAATCAAGCACCAATATTAATATTGGTATAAAATGTGTGCCAACACATTTTATATTGAAAAAATTGGACCCTACCGTGACATTGAGAGATCCTCTCCCCCTGTAATCATCCCCAGTGTCCCCTCATTCACTAAGCCAGGGGTGTCTACCATGTAGCCCGTCGGACTTCAAGGTGAGCCAGCCGCCTCCACCGACCACTTAATGATTAAGCAGTACAAAAGGGGGTGGGGGCATCAATACACAAGGGAATGGGGCTGGTTGGGGCATTACATAAAAATCAACCCACAAGGGTGTGGGGGGGGACTACATTAATACTACAGGGGCCTGGCTGGGGCATCAATACACAAGGGGGCAAACACACAAACAACAAAGCAGTGTGGAAAGCATTTTTTATGCTGTATGTAACTTAACCCATCCTGATGCGGGTGTCAGTCCTGGTGTGTGTGTCTGGGTGTCGGTGGGCAGAGACTGTCCTGGTGTGTGTGTCTGGGTGCCGGTGTGGCAGAGACTGTGCTGGTGTTTGTGTGTGTTGCCGAGCCTGTCCTGGTGTGTGTGTCTGGGTGTTGCTGTGGTAGAGACTGTCCTGGTGGTTGTGTGTGTCGGTGTGGCAGAGCCTGTCTTTATGTTGTGTATGGGTTGTTTGGGTGGCGAGCCTGTTCTTGGGTGTGTGTTTGGGCGTGTCGGTGTGTGTGCAGAGCTGTCCTGTTGTGTTGTGTTTGTGTTGTCGAATGTGGCAAGCTGTCCTGCTGTGTGTGTGTTGGGTGTCGGTTGTGCAGAGACTGTCCTGGTGTGTGTGTTTGTGTGTCGTGTGTGGCAGAGCATGTCCTGGTGTGTGGTCTTGGATGTCAGGTGTGCCCAGAGCATGTCCTCGGTGTTGTTTGGATGTCAGTGTGGCAGAGCATGCTCCTGGTGTGTGTGTGTTTGGTGTCAGTCTGGCAGAGCTGTCCTGGCGTGTGTGTGTTTGGGTGTCAGTTTGGCAAAGCCTGTCCTGTCGTGTGTGTGTTTGGGTGTCAGGGTCCACTCTTTGCTACCTGAACCATGGCTGAATTATACTTCAGGTTCATTACATCTACTACCGCTGGAGTGATCAGAACCTGATTATCAGGTACAGCTGCGCCTCATGACCTTCAGTCAGGGCCTTGGCATTGACGTTGAAGGACTGCTTTGCTCTGAGCCGCTTCCTGTGCCTGAACCTGAACCTGTGCCTTAACCCGTGCCTGTGCCTGAACCCGTGCCGAACTTCTGCCTGAAGCCTGTGGCCCGACCCCTGCCTGAACCTGTGGCCCGAACCCCTGCCCTGAGCCTGTGCCCGAACTCCGCTGCCTGAGCCTGGCCTGAAACCCTGCCTGAAGCCTGTGCCGGAACCCCTGCCTGAGCCTGTGTGCCCGAACCCCTGCCTGAGCCTGTGCCCGAACCCCTGCCTTAGCCTGTGCCCGTTCCCGTACTCGTGCCTGAGCCGGTACTCGTGCATGATCCAGTACCCGAGCATAAGCCTGTACCCGTGCATGAACCTGTACACATGCCTGGCCCGGTAGTACTCCATTCCCGTCCGCTCTGCCAGTGGGCCTCCGTTCCCGTCCGCCCTGCCAGTGGGCCTTTGTTCCCGTCCGCCCTGCCAGTGGGCCTCCGTTCCTGTCCGTCCTGCCAGTGGGCCTCCGTTCCCGTCCGCCCTGCCAGTGGGCCTCGCCTGTGCCTGGACCTGTACCTGTGCCTGAACCTGCCTGTGGGCTTGCCTGCCAGTGGGCCCGCACCCGAGCCTGTACCTGAACCTGTCTGTGGGCTTACCTGCCAGTGGGCCCGCACCCAAGCCTGTACCTGAACCTGCCTGTGGGCTAACCTGCCAGTGGGCCCGCACCTGAACCTGTAACTGTACCTGCCTCAGCTCCCGTCTCTCTGCCTCAACTCCCGAGCCTGTACCTGCTTCAGCTCCCGAGCCTGTATCTGCCTCAGCTCCCGTCTCTCTGCCTCAACTCCCGAGCCTGTACCTGCCTCAGCTCCCATCTCTCTGCCTTTCCAGTCCTGCTACTATGTCTGTACATATCTCTCTGTCACTATGCATAAAGGGGTACAGACAGAGTTCCCCATGTCCCCTGCACATGGACTCCTACCAGGCCTGCTTGCCCGGGTCCTGACATTGGGTGTCAGTATGGCAGAGCCTGTCCTGGCGTGCGTGTGTTTGGGTGTTGGTGTGGAAGAGCCTGTCCTCATGTGTTTGGGTGTCGGTGTGGCAGAGCCTGTCCTGTGTGTGTTTGGGTGTCAGTGTGGCAGAGCCTGTCCTGGTGTTTGTGTTTGGGTGTCGGTGTGGCAGAGCCTGTCCTGGTGTATGTGTGTGTGTTTGGGTGTCTTAATCCAGCCCTGCATCCAGTGTGCGCCATCTTAAATCCAGCTTGTACCCACAGTGTGCTCCACTCTTGTGCAGTTTTATTTGGCTAAACTTGTTTTAAATGGTTTGTGGACTGACTTTCTTTTACTGTTTAAGTAATTTAGTAATTTTAGTCTGGGTGTCGGTGTGTGTGTGTTTGGGTGTCAGTGTGGCAGAGCTTACCTGTGTTGTGTTTGGGTGTCGGGTGGCAGAGCCTGTCCTGGGTGTGTGTGGGTGTCAGTGTGACAGAGCCTGTCCTGGTGTGTGTGTGTTTGGGTGTCGTTGTGGCAGAGCCTGTCCTGGTGTATATGTGTGTGCTTGTGTGTCTTAATATGGCCCTGCATCTAGTGTGCGCCAGCCAGGGCTGGCCAAGACATTGTGCTGCCTGGGGCGAAGTGAGAAATGCTGCAAAAACCGTCTTACATCCAAAAAAAATCTGCAAAAACCGTCTTACATCCATTATGTTAAATCATGATAGTTAAAACTAAAATTAGGAAGTGATCATTTACATGCAACTGCAAACTCAATATTTTTATATAGCTTTATTTATATAAATAGTTTAACCCCTTGATGACAATTGCCGGTCCGGGCACGTCACTCAAAATCGTGACGATTATGACAATTGACGTGCCAGGACCGGCACGTCATTAAACGGGTGAAAAAATCGATCCGTGATCGATTTTTTCACTCAAACGGTGTTGCTCTAATGCCTCGACATCGAGGCATTGAGCAACACCAAAAAAAACATGTTTGAAAGACTGCACGTCTTTCAAACATGGCGGCGCCCGCCGCCGAAAAACGGGTTTAGGAAGCGATCGCGAGTCGCTTCCTTTGCTTAGCTGGTGTTGCTAAGATGCCTCAGTATCGAGGCATCTTTGCAACACCTGTTTAGCAAAGGAAGCGACTCGCGATCGCTTCCTAAATGCTCAACTTACCTTCCCGGTGCCGGCGTCTTCGAAACGCACGCAGTGTTTCAAGATGGCGGCGCCCATCAAGCCGGGGGGCGGAGCCTGCTGTCATCATCGGGGGGGGTGTTGCTGGATGTCATGAACATCCAGTGAATAACACCCTTACTGGTCAGATCACTCATAAGAGTGATCATGATTTGCTAAATCAAAGGCAATGTTTTCTAAACATTGCCTTTGATCAGTATTGGATCTGCCCCCCTCCTTCACTTGCTTCTAGTGAGGGAGAGAGACAGATCGGTGGTATTTCAGGTATTCCCTAATAAAAAAATATATATATTGATCTAAAGGCTCTTATAAGAGCCACCCATATAATATTAACCCCTTCATTGCCATTGATCACTGCATAAACAGTGATCTTGCATAGTGGCAATTGTTTTTGGGGGTTTTTTTTTTACACTTTTTTTTTACTTTTTTTAGGTTTTTTTTACTTTTTTTTAGGTTTTTTTACTTTAGTTTTTTTTTTATTTTTATTATAGCCATTAACCCTTTCCTTCCCCACTATTTTTGCTGCAATTCTTACCATGCAGCAGTATACGGCTGAGGAGGCGTATGCCTTTTTGGCCACAGATTCTGAGGCCACTGATACAGCGTCAGATTTTGACGTTGGTCAGTTCACAGATACATCTAGTGATGTATCTGTGGCTGTTAGGACGCCTGCCACACGTAGTCGTGGCAGTGCACCAGAGGCATGGGTAGCGCCTAATAGGTACAAGCCAGATATCCCTCCTTTTTCTGGAATTCCTGGCATCAATATTGATGTTACAGGATTCACTCCACTGCAATTTGTGCAGGTTTTTTTGGGAGACGATGTCTTGGGAGACATTGTCACACAAACAATTGTCACACAAACAATTGTACACTGTACTGCAGTTTTACTGCACATTTACCGCACTTTTTTTTTATATTGCAAACCTACAGTTGTACTTCAATGTACTGCAGCTTTATTGCATTTGTACTTCCGTACAAAAATAACTGCAGTACAACTGCAGTACAGTGAAGTACAAATGCAGTAAAACTGCAGTAAATGTGCAGTAATACTGCAGTAAAAGTGCAGTATTGCAGTTTTTCCATGTCCAAAAAATAGCAGTATTACTTCAGAAAAACTGCAGTAATTTTTTTGTAAGGGCTGGGTCCACCTTGTATCTAAAGTTTGAACTTCTTAGCATGTTCTACATGTCACATAACTGTCTTGTCACATGTTTTGAGCTTAGCTTGCTGTTCATAATTGCCAGGATATATAGTTCTCAAACATATACATTAATGTAACTACCACTGTAGGCGGAAGCTGCAGCAAAACAACCCGTCCATGGTCTGACATTTCACACCACTCATTGGCTGCCTAATTCAGCCAATCAGTGGCAGGAAAGCGTTCCTAATGAAAGAGACTTCTCGCTGAGCTAGCACTGGAGGTGATTGGCGGTAACTGGGGGGGGTAGGGAAAAGGGGTTAATGCATAAGGGGGGGTAATCGTGCATTAAAGTACATAGGATGTCTGGAGTGTTCCTTTAACGGTGATGAATAAATCCACTTTAATGCCTCTTGTCGAAAAGGTAAAATCCATTTCCCAAACGGTAAGACGAAGCAGTGTTATTGGGGATATAGAAGTGGTATTTTCTCATAAAAATGCACAAGGGTTTGAGACTGTAGTTACTCTATTCTGATTGTATTCTGTGTTTTTTTTTTAAAAAATTACTATTACTTTAAAAAAAAATGTTTTTGCCCTACATTAGTCTGGAGATTTCCCTCAATCCTCGCTAAAATATTTCCTTTGGCAAACCTGATGTGTTTATGCGTTTTTAATTTTTTCGTCTCATGCTGATTCTGCCACTTTTCTTACAATTCCCCATAGCCATTTTCTATTGGAATGAAACATTGTAGCATATTGTGAAGTTTGCATTTCTCTGGAGTGCGCGGAAAGTAATTAGAACCACAGGTATTGATGTATTATGGCTTTCCATGGCTAATAGAGGAATTACTTATGCGATTGTGTGTTTCTTAATAGGTGTGAGCAGGAAGCAGAGGGCTAGGTTTGTATGTGTCCATTGGGACTAAATGACCAATAATGCAATTTGCATTATATAACAAACAATCTTGTCTGTGATTGGTCATATATTTTTTAGCCCATTCTTATTGAGTTTTTGGGCTTCTGTAATGCAGTTACACATTTACTAGATATTAGTTTCATGTCAGATTAACCAAAGGCGGATGGGCAATGATTTGATCTCAGACCCCACTGGTGGAGAAGTCTGGAAAGATTATCTGGAGTAATTAGAACCTCATGGTCAATTACAGTTGTCAAATGTTGAGTACCGTATTATCCTCTATTTCTCATGTTATCTTTGTGAGGGGCTCAAACACATGGCTACATAAGAGTTGTAGTTTTAACTAACTGATGCATTATATAGGCTTTACTGAGCTGGCCATGCACAATGCTCGATCAATGAGGTGACTTTCAAGAAATTGGATTTAGCTGCATTATTCAGGGCCAACAAAGCTTGTTTTACAGTAGATGCTCACTGGGAATGGCCCTTCAAAAGGTCAGGGAGTTCAAATGGCAACCCCCTGCAAACTATTGATCGCAAATAAACCCCAATGGGAGCATATCACATGATTCAATAAGAACATTGGATCTAATATGATCATATGGTCCAGCTAAGTTAATAATGGAAGATGGATATGCATTTTCCCCTCCTTTTCAGAAAATCCGAGCCTATAAAATAAGAGAAGTAGTAATCTTTGTTGGAACCTGCACCCCTATGGAGATCTAAGTTTCTTTACTGTCGAGTTATCTTTACGAGTCTCTACCTGATCCCTTTTATCACTGCTAGAGTAGCTACGGAGGCAGAAAGTGCAGGAGTTTGCCCTGAGAGTTTGTGTTCATTATTTAGTGGGGTGGTGGGAGGTTGTCCTGTGACGCTGATGACACAGACATTAGAATCTACGAGTTCCATGATCGGTTGCTGGGCTGGTTGTGGCTCTCTCGTATCTGTAGGAACGCTTTGTGTGTTTGACTTTCTTATTCTGAATCATTGGAACGTTCTATGCATTTAAAGAGTTGTATTTCAAGGAAAACGGACATTTCAATCTTCCCGCGTGACGTGGACTAATTTGAATGTAAAAATAAGGTTTGTTTGTGGCTTTTGTCTACCCAACAAGCAGCTCAGACAGTAGTACTTTACTTATCTTACTTAACCTAATGTGTGCCACAAGGCCATGAGCCTCAATTCAACTCTTCCAATGCCAGAGAGGTGTCCTGGAACTTGGCACTTACATGGTTAAATGTACATGCATGTGACTAACGATCATTCAGCTAAAGTGGTTACTTCGCGTGTATCTGAATTAGGTTTTTACTGCGCAGCTTTTTTTTTTTGGACGTTTTTATTGTGTCCTGCTATAAGCAGCTGATTTATTCTTTTTCTTGTGAATCGAATGCCAAAAACTAAAATACTCATGTAATTAATTGTAAAATATCTGTCCTTTGCACACCACTACATTTGTAAATGGCTAATCCCTCTGTATAATTTACGACACGGCCTGGTATTCTTTCTCAAGCAAACACCTCTGTTGACAAAAGCATAAGTTAGCGGCTTGTATATAAAAAGCATACGTCCGAACCCCCCTACATTAAGTATCTTGACAGTTTGACTGAAATTAATCTTTTCCGCTTCGGAACATTATTACCCTCTCCACAGAATAGGATGTTTTTAATATGATGGTATTTAATCCTTACGTTGGTAAATACGCTGCGTCAGCAGAAAACGACAATCCCAATCAATACATTAGATGGCTATGATGGACGCTCAGACAAACGTACTTTATGCAAGGTGTTCTTTAACAGATGGATTGTAACCGTGTGAGTTTGTCGTAACTCTGTAATTTTGATGTGTCATTATTCCGCTGTTTATTTTATAGAGGAGGTTTTTGGCGAAGACGTCGTTTATTTTGAATTCTTAAAAGCAAAAAAAAAACACCTTTCCCCCCCTTTCTCGTTTGAGCGGAAAAAGAGTATAAGGCTATAATTTAGTTTGTACATTATGTTTATGTATCTAGAGCTTTTAGGCAGAATACTTTATATAAAGTGATTTCTTTTTTCTGTTGGAAAGCTGTTTGTGGAGTGCCGGCAGCCAGCTTGGCCCTTCATGACCTCGCCCTAAAATGTTTCTGGAAATAAATATTTTTTTCAATTATTGTTGTAAGACCACAAGGCATTGAATGACCTTTGTTTCCACAGGGAAGCGGATTTAAACAAATGGTCTATCACAGCTGTTGAATGTGTATTTCGTCGTAACCACCATGAAGTTCCGAGCATTTAAGAGTGGAAGAAGCTGACATGAAAAGATATGTATTCAGGAAGGCTAGGCTTCACAGTTGTATAATCCTTTATCCTGCCGTCGGTACCCGGGCGCATGTACCCACTGGAACAAAAGGCCCTAAATTGGAAATGGTGGGAGCTAGGGATAGTATGGTTGGCAGCACATTTCATGGCCCAAAGGCTGTGTCAGGACTCCGTTTGATACCCTTTATTCCTTCTGACAGATGCGAGGTGGGTTCTGTGAAGGGGAAGTCATTACCAGTACGCGGGCAGCATCAGATCAAACGTAAGCGGCAATCAAACATGCTAAAGGACTGGAGATAGCAGGCTTTTCTCTGCCCTCCACACCTGTCTGATCACTGAGGGAATTGTCTTCATGTGTCATGTTGAGAGCTTTCTCTTTGATGTCCAGTGAGGGGAGTTGAAGGGGAGAGACTACTTGGTGCTCTCTTTTCCTCTTTTATTGGGGGAGGCAATGAAACCAGAAGTCATTTCCTTACCTGAAATGTGTTATTTTGGATAGGAGTTTGGGCGTAGGATTTCAGATAAGTGCGTGTACCATTTTACATTTTAAAAGCAAAATACAAATGGTGATGAAATAAAGATGAAATGCCATGTAAACGAGTACTGAAAAAAAGAGGACATTTTCTCCTGTAAGCCAGAAGCTTTGGCTGTATACGTTCCTTCTTTATTTATGGTTCGGTACTTAGTCTTGGCGGCTCTTTCTTTTTAAAAATCACCAGTGTGTCTTGCTGTTATTATTGATCTTTTTTTTTTCTTAAGTCGCTGCGTAAAATAAAGCTGCCTCCTTGTCTTACTGTATAGAACTTTTTAGTGGGTTTTGTCAATACAGACAGAACTAATTGCTAGTACCCATGATAATAAATATCGTATTAAACATTGAGCAGCGGCAACTTCCCTTTGCCAAAATTAAAACGAAAAGCAGATCAATCAAGTGCGTGATTTCCTACAAGCCTCTTAGAATTACACACAGGCTTAAGTATCCACTTTTGTCCTTTAATGGTTAAATGTTTAGACATAATAGGCCAGACCAAAAATTATACTATTATTAAAAGTATACTTTAAAAAAAAAAACCCTTAGGTTTTCATTAATTATACCAGCTTGTATAAACTAATAACTTTTTTTATTATAAATCTGAAATAATAATAATTTATTATTATAAAAGGGTCAGTATTTTGGAACAACACGATTAGTCATTTTTCTAATTTAATTCTGTCTACACTACTGCACAATCTTTTGCGTTGCTAACCAATTTTAGAAAATGTTACACCTAAAACATACCCTGCTGACATTGTGGAGCTTTTAGTTATTCCTTCAGCACTGCATATTGGGGTTTATAAGATAGGGTAAGATTCACTTTGTGTTCTACTCCATTTTTATATAGTCGAGAATGTTTTCATTCCCAGTTTTTACATAATCAGTCATTGTTTTAATTAGCACAGTTAACATAGCCTTGGGCTTTGTAAAAATCCATTTAATATGAAGCACTTTGACAAATTCTTATACATTGTATTTCCTTGAATTCTGATTATTATAGCAGTGGCATTCTACCACAATGCCGTATGCTTATGTCCTAGTTTTACAGTGGGTATTTCTGTCCATGCATAGGGGCTCATTGACCTAGAAGGGAATCAACTAATAAGTGTCTCCTTAGACGGCATCCCCTGGGGGAAGAGAAGCAGCCTAAACATGTGTTTAGCGGGAGTATTCCCTCATCTCCACTTCCAGACAAAGAAAGTGGTAAAGGTCGTTAATTAAACACTGTGCAGGGTAAAGACTCATGGAGAAGTACTTTTAAAGATCTGGTTACAGCATTTATACTGCCCATAAATGTGCATTTTGTGTCTTACGAATAATGCTCCTATTATCGCACACACACGGATTTCAACAAAATATATATATATATATATATATATATATATATAATTAATGTAATAAAATAATACATCAGCTCTTTTAAAGTTGCTTTGTAGTTTTATAGATTAATTTCATAGCTCTTTGTATTTGATTTTCACTTCTATGCTCAGTCCAGTGGATATGATACATAGGTTAGGGCTTCAGGGTTCTGCTAGACATTCACAGAGCTTCACAGACCATGTGTAGTATCATTTGGGAATATTTTGAACAAATCTACAGTGTATGTCTAAATTGTCTTGCTCTTCCGAGAGCTACTACAAATATATATACACCAAAACTTTGATATGACCTACACTAATAAACACTTTTGTACTTTTAATATGAAGTTGTGCGGGTGCTCCTATTTTCTTCATGGATGTCTAATTGTCTAGGATCAGCACCAGGGTAAGTAAATTTATGGATTAGAGTGTGCCTTTCATTCTTGGGGCATTTATAAAATAGAAACTAACTGATCTCAAAAGTGACCAATGCACTATTCAAGGTAAACAAATGCATTGTATTCACTACTTATGGTATTTGCCACTTTATTTCCCCACCAAAGTAGCAAATCTTTCATCTTCCTGTAATGAGACCGTTTTACCACATGGTGGCAGTAAAAGCAGTGTTTTCAGCTTCCAATCCAGATCATAACGTATTTTGTATAATTGTTAGCGTAAGTGTCAAATGCACGTTGTCATGTGTGCAGAATTTATGTTTAATTGAAGTAAAGTTGTATTTTTTTTTTCATTTAAATACGAGATCCACTTAATTGGGTAATTAAAAACAATTTAAGACAATTCGTTCATTTGTACCATTTGGTGTAAAACAAATCTCATTATTCATTAAAATGTAATTTAAAGGTATTAGAACATAAGATGGTTGTTTTGTTATTGGTCTTTAATTGAGCTTAATAAAATAACTTATTCAGGTATATATGCTTTAGTAGAGCTATTTTTCATTGGCATTCCTGGTTCTCTATTCAAAGGGGTCTCCTAATTCTGCATTCTACAAAAGCGTTCTTCCTAACCTCACTTCACAGAAACCCATAAGGATTTTGAAACTTTTAATACAATTGCCCGGATTAGGTGTTTTACACAAGTAACTTGTTTTTTTTATTTTATGAAATCCAAAGTCAGGGCTATAAAAAAAAAAAAAAAAAAAAACCTTTGCGTGTAAGAACGTTGCTTCTATGCTTGCTTGAAGGGTTTTTCTTTTCCGAGGGTTAAGTAGATTCTGAATATTTTATTTAATGTGGTTTGTGCTTGGCCACATGAATCATTATAAAAAGTGTTCACACACAATTGTATATATCATTATTTCTGGTGTTTTAGCATATTTTGTATTATAGAAAATACGTGTGAATATAAATGATTTGAGATGGATTAGCAACCCACTCCGAATAGCGATTTTCTGCTCTGAATGATATACATTAAAAAATAACCCCTTTTTGTACGTTTGCGCATATATGTTCATGGTGCTTATTTCTCAGCAGACTCGTAATAATATATTTCATGTGCAAGTGGAATTTCTGTTCTTTTTATTAGTTTATTTCAGTATAGATACCAGGCATAGCTAGGACATTTTGGGCAATTACATGATTTTTCTTAAATCAAACTATTGATTTCTCTTCAGTTATTATAATTCCAGGGCATATTTTCTAATCAAAATTCTTCATTACAGGTCGCCGTCTTTGGAATTGCTCTTAATTAGGAAGCGCTATGCTGGCTGGAAAGTACAATTAAAGAACATAATTAGACTTTTGCATTGAAGAGCAACATTACGTTTCTCAAACAATGTTTTATTCTTTCCCGTTAAACTTATCATTTAAATATGAAATCTGTTCAGGGAAAACAGCTGTGTTCCTCAAAGGGTTTGTCCTGCAAGAATGTCGAGCTGACTCTTCATTACACTTAATTAAATCTGTGAGGCATAGTGTTTCACGTCACCACAACTTGCTGTGCGGTGAGTGAATACCACAAAGATCGAACACGAGAGACAGACAAACCATACGATATACAGACAATTCAGATGCGCACACAGATTATATTAACAGGCAGTTTACCTTTCAGTATAACAGTATGCTGATGTCACTCTAAGCTTTACTCCCTAAAAAAAAAGCAATTCTGATGTCATCAAAAAGTGCATCTCCCTATTAGTTGCCCGATTGTCTTGGATTATTTTTTTGCGAAATCAACATCTGCAATAAAAAATATTTTTTGAAACAGTTACTCTGTATGTATACCTTTTTAAATATACCATTAATATTATTGAATCTCTGTAGGTGCAACTGGCTGCATTTTTTAACCCTTTAATGAACGAAAGATATGACATAATCTTTTAGAGGTGTCATTGAAGGTGTACACAGTCATTTACTCAATATTGCTGTTTCTTCCAAGTTTGCAGCTCATGTGAGCGTTTAAAATAAATAAATAAATAAATAAATAAAAGCTGCCCAAATATAAAGGGAATACTCTGAATTCAGTTATCATATACCAGTAAGTGCAATACTAATGCTAAGAGAATGAGTTAAACAGAGCACAAATTAGAATTGTAGCATTCTTTATGAAAGGGGTTTAGAAATATATATGTTTATACTACCCCACTACTGACCTTGGTGCCAAAATGTATTTTAGACTTGCAGGGGATTATATATTGTGCTGTAGTCAGGACACTTGGGCAGATTTTCCTCTGAACTAGAAGAAACCTCTGAACCTAAATTATAGATTTGTACTTGGGGATATTGTCATTGGAATGAGAAAACCAAAAGGCTTGTACAAGTGCGGCAAATTTAAGACTGGCAAACGTTACGAATAATAAATTACCACCGGCCATCGAAGTGCAGGAAGGCTCTGGTGCAACGAGCGTAATATATTGTACTCATTGTCCTTGGCATCTGTGTCAAATGATATTGGGATTCATTGGATTTTAAAGCATATTAGTATGGCTGTTTTATGGTAAAGACAGTCCTGTCTTCATGGTATATGACTGGAATGAGTTTGACTTGGTACATATAGCTTGCTTATAAAATACAATTTCAGTTGACTCTCTTTAAATTGGTTCTGGCATAAAAAATATACATGGCGTGACTGTGTGTTTTGTTAACATCGTTAACGTATCTGGATGTTTTTCTATTGTGATATTGTTGTATATTCGACTCATCTAGTCTGCCCATTGTTCCTGATGTAAAGACTCAAACTTTGATCGGTCCTTGGTCTCGTCTTAGATTCAGAATAGTTTATATTTAAATACATCCTCGCTTTATTAGCCTCCACCACGTCTGCTGAGCAAAGTAAAAAAACATACCTTGTGATGCAACAACAAAAAAGCTCTGTGTACCAAAAGACTACAGGCCTGTGAAATAAACCCCAAGGTAGCCAGATTAATTTTCTCCATTAATTCTGTCCCATTTTCAATGCTGGAGTATTTGTAATTAAGCCTTTGGGGCTGTGGCAGAATCTCTCTATAATCACCACATGCTGAGTGGTTGTTTTTATCTTTTGTCATATACATAGCCAAAAATGTATTTTATGAATAAATGATGATAATGATAGAAATAGAGAAACTTCCTATCTCTTTAATAGGAAATTATCAAAGCATAGGGCGACATTATGCTTTCTCAGTGCCCTGGTTGTGAATTCATGAAGCCATGTGTTAGGACTCTAGAGCATATAGACCTCTGGAAGTTATCAACAATATCTTCTGATGTCACTTTAGCACCTAGAGTGTTCTTGCTTTATGACTTCTGTGCTATGAAATGTAATCTATATATTGCAAGCCACATAGTTTAGTATGGTCAATTATTTAACAGTAAACTGTATATTCTTCAGCTTTTTTAAGGTTCTACTTTTATTCTTCAAATATACCCTGTATGTTGATTGGAGAGGGTTACCGGTTACTAAGAGCATGATAGTATGCTGCCCACCGTTCTCTGCCTCCGTGTCATGTTCCATGCTCGGGATGGCTAGCCACAGCAGGTGGGACAGATGGGGACCTGGTGCTTGATAGGAGGTGAAGCTAAACATCACCCCTCCTACCCAAATAACAAAGATTCCTGAGAAGGCCTGGCAGCTGTCATACAGGTATTCTTCATATTTAGTAACTGAATGCAAATCATGCAGGCACAAGAAACATCATAAAGCTAGATTCTGACTCCACTTTATTGCGTTTCACGCTAAGAGAGGGCAACAATTATATGATTTATTTCTCCTGGGCATCGGTTTTGGAATGTCTTCATGGGTCAGTGACGCACATTGCCAATAACTAACAATACTGCAACATTTTGTCATTGACTTTGTGCATCAAAGGCCAGGCTTTATCGATATTACCTGCTGAGTTAACTGACGCATCCCTTTTTTTTTAAGATTGGACTCTATCCTGGATTTTATTGTTAAACAGGAATTCAAATAACAATTTTTTACACCAACATGTTTTGTTTTCGCCATGCTGTCAATTTTGCATATGATATTGAGACGTTATTTAGTCGATCTCAAGGACATCTATCGAGTCCAAGACCTGCTACTCCATTTTCACGTTTTGCCATCCTTAAATGGAACATCACTATCAAGAGCAGACACAGCTATACATCATTATGTTGGTTATGACATCTCTTGGTACAATCAATGTGGAATGACAGACAGATTAATCACTTTGTAATGCAAGATTTGCTCATCTTTTTAATGAGTCATACTTTTCAATACCGTTTGTCGTGCACACATCAACTCACAATGAAAAAACGCCTACCGGAGATCAATGCCAGAATTTGTTTCATAAATGATGCATATAAGAAATTGAAAAATACATGCATTTTTTTTTTGCCATAGAGAAACTTTTTTTTTTTAATTCTTTCTATACTGGACTTTTAAGCAACACAACTTTACAGACTTGTTCTGCAAACTTTCTTATGAATATTTGAATCGTCATTTCTGCAGTCTTAAGTAGTGAACCAACTTGAAGATTGCAGTCCGTCAAGGTTCATTATCTCTTAGTGCAGACTTTGACGTTTTTAGCGTGCGTTGATTAATGTAAAACCATTGCATTGTGCTTGTTAGTATCCCATATTCCAGGCAGAAGAAGTTTGCATGTTGGGTGCTAAGTGTTATATAGGTGACTAATGTTTTCTGTATTGATGTTGGCCGTGAATGCAGTGAGTGGAGTATGAGAGGTCACGGGTTCGCAGTGGTTTAATTAAGTATTGATACGCAAACATTGAATTTCCATATTTTCCTGCTGCTGTGTGCTTCTGCTCAGAATCGATGGCTCTTTTTCCATTGTTTTCTCAAAAGTAAATTTGTTGGCCTCCCTTCTGTGGGTACTCGGTGAATATAATGTTGTAAAAATGTATGTTCTAGTAGATAACCCCAAATCATGTATGCTTTTACATTTATCTGTTTCTTTGTGATTTTTATTAAAATGAGCAAATGATCATATAAGCTAGAGATGATATTCAGCATTAATAAATGTAATACTACAGACTTGGGCAGAAAAAATACACACAATAGTTATGATCTACAAAATGTGAGATTACGGGAGCCATCACCTGGGAAATGGAGTACATTTTACATAGTGCTGTTTACTGTATGTAAATTAGTGCATGCATTCTTTAGTTATTGGCGTAAGCAAATTATACTTCTGTCTGCAGGAAGTATATTTCTTGCCCATGCTCAGTAGTGCTACTTAGATTAGAAGATTGTTGTTCTTCCTTTTAGTGGCTGGTGCATTAGCATCATATTTTCTATTTCTTATGTATTGTCAAACAATAAAGATGTCTTTCTAGCCAATTTTCAAGTGGAAAGGCTAATTTAATTACAGAAGGCGAACTTCCTGAGTGGTACGTGACTCCCGTTTAAAATGTCCTGTCATGAACAGCAATATATGTATAGTAATTTTAATCTGTAGAAAAAGAAGATTGAATAAAATGGTAAGCGTTGACCTCTACACTGCATTTTCCCTGGAGAAGCAGCAGTAAAAAGATGCGTTCGGGAAAAGGAATTCTCTGACAAACAAGCAAAGTGAAACCTGAAAGTATGGTTTCCAGCAGTTGAATGTTGATCAGCTTCAATTTGCATGTTTATGTTGTTAACACATAAGACGGGCTGAAGCTATGCCAGCATCTAGTGAACTCTGTTAATCCTTAGAGCCCGTCATTTTTTCTCTGTTTTATTGAACGGGAGGAAGTTAAGCCCGAGCTTTCTAACAATTGCAAACAGCTCTTTCCAAGGTGCTCTGGAGCTGTATATCCCCACATGGTCTACATGAAAATTAATTAGAAATGTCTACTTTTTTTTGTATAAGTGGTATGTTTTGCTCAATATGAGGCTATTTCCAGGCACCAACAATAACCTTACAGTGAGCAGAGACACCTTTCTCTAGAAAAAAACTTGAAATGTCCTAATTGAAGTCCATGCGGACATTTGCTCCTGGCAGTGATTAGGTAACCTGTGCTTATGGCCCTTTAAAGGTGCAGCCATAACTGATTTCTATTTTGTGTTTTATAGGTAATAAAGAACTCTGCACCCCCCCCCCCCCCCCCCCCCCCATTTATTTCAGTTAACACATAGCTTTTCATTGGATTTTTGGACTCTTGCTGCCAGGTTGTCCAAGTGCTTTTGATGCATTCTCACCTGGAGTTGATTGCTTGCCTGCTGGTTAGGCGATGATAAAAGATCACAAGAATGACATGGTCTTAGCAACTTTGCAGACTTCTCATAGAAACACAAAAAAGCACAAGCGGCTGGGTGGACTTAAGTTTTTCCTTTCAGAGTATTTTAAACATACCATGTCTGAAATACTGCTTAAGAACATCTGCATATTTTAAAAAGAAAAATTCAATTATGTTTTATAGCGGGAAAAGGCACGCAGATATTTCAGCTTGCTCAGTAAATGCGTTTTCTGTCCTCCCGGACTGTATTGTTAAGTTACAGTTTAAAGGTCGCTGGTAAAATCCTTTCTATCGGTGGTTTATTTAATATTTTAAAAGTTAATGCAAGCAGTGGCTATGCACACGGTCCTGTGACAGAGCCCTAGAATGTAGATGCTAGGCTTATGGACCTTATTATACGTTGTGATTTCACTGATTTGTGAACAGAGCCAAGTGTTCTGTCATTACCTTTCGCAGCTATAAGAGTAAATAGTGGGTTTCATAGCAGAGCTCTAACCCATGTACATTATTAATGGTTAGCAAGTAAATCTAAGCGAACTGATCTCTTGAAGGGTTGGTTACTCTCTGTGGGACTGGTTTGTGTAGACGATGTTTGTAGATTAAACCAAAGTACAAGCATTTTTTTTTTTTTAAAGACCAGTGGGAAATATACATGGTTCTGCAGACACAATATGGTTCACGTGAGTAAGCAAAGGCAGGCACTTTCTGTACAATGATTAATGTTAAAAGAAACATAAAGAAAGAGTCAAGACTGTCCCAACTGCTTGGTCGTGAACCATGTCTGGCCTAGAAAGCTCCCAGCATGCCCATTGATTTGACTATATCAGAATTATACACAACTTTTAACATATGTACAATAGGTTGTATGTTCTAAATAATAATAAATTATATATAATGTTAATTAAACATTGTATCAAATGAACACCAAAATGATTATTCATGGGAAGAGACATTGCTGAACAAATCCCAGGAGATCGCTACCTAAGGCTCCTATTATTTTCTTGGAGGAGCCTTCCATTTTTTCTATTGTGTGTTTCTCACTTACCGTACCCTAATCCTGCCCACCTGTCCTTAGAAGAGAGGGATCTGAGATTACTAAACCGAGTGCTCCTAGATATGACAATAAGTATTGAAGATTATGGGATTTTTATTTCTCACAAATAATGTATATAATTATAAATATAGTACGCCTTTGAATTACTGTATAAAGTTGATTGTTCATTGCTTCCAAACATTGAATAGTTTGGAAATATAGACCATAGTTATGGAACTTTCTATTTCAGGAAAGAAGCAGACGCAAGCCATTTAGGACAGGATGGATGGCTTCTTTTGGCACACTTTCCCTAACCATCGACTGCTTGATGTCAGCAGTTAGAACAACACATTGAATTCATGCCCTAGGTAGTCGTGCTTTGATAATACCGTACAAAACGTAATTAATAATAAATTATTTGTGAAGCTTCTGGCAACATTAAAACCTCACTTGCGAAGGGGCCTCAAGTTTGCGTTGATTGCCATGTGTGCATTTGACTAAAGAGGGGTTAAATCTGGCTTCGCTTATTATTGACTTACAGATTGAATAATTTCACAACCTTAAATGTCAGTTGCATCTTCAGGCACTCACTGTATTGCACATCAAGATGCATTGCCTATTGGTGTGTCTGAAAGCGTGAGCCCGTAGGGTTTATCCTTTAACATTGCATTATGAAGGACCAACCTTTGGGAAGTTGTCCTTGTAAGCAGGACTGTAAGCATTATAACCTGGTGGGAGAAATGCACCATTTTTGTTTTACATCATTCTGTTTAGATAAGCCTAACACAACCTTATCTTATCCTACCTTACTTATCTCACAGGTGGTATACCGGTTTCTTATTCATAGGGAAAAAAACATAGCATAAGCACAGGATTGGAATCTAGACACCAATACATCATGTAGAATGATAAACCCCAGATCAACAAGTAAAGTGCATACACATTAACAATGGGAAATAAAGCGCTCTTCTTTAATACTGCATCAAACTCTTCTACCTAGATGTTGTGTAATGCTCATGGAAAAGAAAATGTTTCCTCTATGGAACTTCAGCTTTAATAAACCATTCCTCTAGTTCCTGCTTATCTTCCATTCTAATTGTTGCTCAGCAAGTCCCTCTGGGATATATCTAAGCCGTGTCGGGATCCATTGTTCTGGTGGAGATCACCTTATTTCCATTTTTTGTAGTGTAGAGGCGCTTGGATGTCTCTCAGAGCAGTTTGTAGACAACTCTGAAATTTTAAGATAGTATACTATCTTTTTTTATTATTTGAAATTGGTAAATGTATATCCCCTCACCCAGATATGCGTATTAGGTGTTGCATAGTTGCCCTCTGAGCTTGACACCGTTTGTCTACTGTAATGTCTAGCATGCTTATCCAAAGGTCTAGTTAATTTGAGACAAATCCACTTGCTATTGATTTCCGAGGCTTGTGATTTCATGCCTAATTGCAAATGTTGTCAGATCTTTTTAGCAGACCTTTAATCTGTGTAAAATTATTTACAAGCTTCGTATTCCCAGCGGTATGACAAGAAACAGCTGGTGAATAACCGTTTTCTGTATGGTAATGCACAGCCTGATATAGTGCTGCTAGAATGCCGAATTCATGGGAGATTGGTAACATGAACACTGTGAATGTCTTATTTCATCCATTGTGTCTAATGCTGTTAATTCTCTTTAGGTATGTGATGCGTAGCTCTGGGGGTGTGCGGTCCCCAAACTGCATTCATCTGTTCTGGTAAAACACAGAACACGGTGGTCTACCTAGAGGTCTGCAAGCGTCGCACTTCCAATACGCCTGTGTCTTGCATGAATGTATAGTCCATTGCTAGAGATGCTCTTGGATATCTTATAATAATGGAAACACCGAGTTTATCTTAACCCGTTTAGTGATGTGATATAAGTAACTTACAAGTCACACGTCATTAGAATTGGAAAACCTGTTGTGATATTATTTGACATTGACGTCCAAAAACTAGATCTCTCTCTTGTCTCAATATAGACACCCTGCCTTCCTATTGTGCCACCAAGTGTAAACAATAGAATGACTTTATGGGTCTCAATCACCTAGCCAAACACTGCGACTAGTGAAAGAATAGGGAGAAAGGGTTTTCATTTTACTCACAAGGCTTCATTAGCGTTGCCATAAAGAGTCAGCTCAGTGTGGTGTTTGAGCAGGGAATGTCACCCAAAATATCACATGACTGATAACAATGGCCGCCTCCAGGTCTGCAGATAAATGAAATTTAAATACACAAACCAACACTTTTTATCCTCCCATACTGTATAGCACTTTATTTTGTGTTCAGGAAGGAAAGACAGATGGACAGCTCACCAATCTGCCACATTCAAATGTAAAAAGCATATGTGGCTATATATATATATATATATGTGTGTGTGTGTATATATACACACCCATGGAGTTACATATATTGTAACCACTATAGTAATGTTTAATCTGACTTCACCAATGCACATGCAAATGTCAGTTTGGAACTGTATCAATGTAATCGTCATAATGTTCCTCATAAGTAAAATGCATTTAATTTGATGAAACATTGTATATTGTAACTTTTGTTAGTCTCGCTTTACTTTGGCCTATTATTGTATATTTGTAAGACACTCTGGCTTTTATGCTGCTGGAAAAAGTTTTATAAAAAAAACTATTTACTTTCTATAACAGAAACCGAAAAGTCTTTAGAGGCAAATGTCAGCTGTGCACCAGGCACTTTATATTCTTTCAACGCTAGCATCTCAATTTTAATGTTTGGACAGTAAAACAACCTTACAAGGTTGAAAGAGTAAAGGGAAGAGCCTCTGATATTTAAACACCAATACTGTCTGAGTCAGAATTCTGCACTATGAACAAAGAAAATGTGTTGAAAAAGTGAGATTGAACTTTTTTCTTTTAAAGGAGCCTTTTCTCCCCCATCCATAATGCTTTAACAGCTCTTTCTGTACGCCGTGTTCTATTCTCTGCTTTCTTCACTCACTCCATCTGTCACTGACCTTTCTGGTCGCTAATCCGTGGTCTCGTCGGATGTGGCTTGTAAACTCATAAGACTGTACATGCATCACCTAATTGTTGCCCATGTTTCCTATAAGCCTTTCATTGGTTTACAATAAAACCACAAAGAAGCAATATATACGAACGAAGGACTGCGTAAGTGACCTGCTGGCTCATCACCGTTCATAGAATCAAAACATTGTAGCTGTTCTGCAGGACTGTAAGAGAAATGAGACATAGTAGCCGTCTGTGGTAACCTGTGCTTACATTGAACTTGACCTGTGATGATACTAGAGTTGGTTCTTATACAGAGCTGGGCAAATGTCCGTTTCAACGGTGAATGACAGGTTTGACTAAACCATTGAGAAACCGTTGTCCACCCTTTATACTTGACAACGCTTAGGCCGAAAGGGCACAGCTGAGCGGTAGCCGTATAACCCATAGCAAATTGAAAATGTTCCAATGATCTGCTGTGTGGCTGAATGCTGTACAGCTCATCCTTTATTTGTAACACTGGTTGCGCACAAAACTTTAGTATCCCATTCATCGTCCAAAGATGCAGTTGGGTTTATTCAAGAATGAGAGAGTGAATAAACCTCATGATTTCAAATCTACTAAACTTTTCTTTTTTTTAGTATTTAGCAGCTGGGAATGCATTGGCTTTATAACAGACAAACCATGCCCACCTTCACCATCAAATATATTACCGTAGCTGGTGTGATATTTTTTCCTGATGAGCTTTGTGCATTTGTCTAATTGGTAATTTTTTTAATATAGCAATATTTGTATAGATCAGCTTAATTTTGGCAAAATTCATCTAATTCTTTTGAACAATTGTATATAGATTAAGCGTACAATTTCTACAGCGGTCAATCTAGTGTGTCTGCCGTTAAATTCTGTGTTTTTAATGTTTATCGAAATTATCAAGCGCAGTCCTCTGAATAGCGAATGCATGTGATGTTGTGTATTGACTATTTGTTTTGTCAAAAAATGGGACCCCCTGGGTGGCTTTGTTGGCATACTGGAGTTTTAGGCCTTTTATCTTGTTTAATTGGGAAATTGTCGATTTTTAAGCGTCACATATTTGTTTGCTTGTTCTGTTTTGCTATAACGGACTCATTAATTTCTCAACATGCCAAGGAAGCTCCTGTGTGATTACTAAAAAAAAAAATAATAATTGTTCCTTCTGTGGTTTTAAAAACAAAATGCATTTCACCGGGCGTCAGAACCTGTCATTATTCTTTCCATGATTGTGTATCCTGGTGTTTCCTATTGCATGTATTATCTGTATACATTGTAATGATGAACTCTGAAAACGGCATCCTTTGGTGCTCTACAGAATAAATAGAAAAGCCCGTGGTACTCAATATGTTCTTGGAAGTGAGGCATAGATGTTTTTTTCTTCTTTTATATACTTTTATGGTCAATGAATACATGTCGTTGGTGGTTCCATTTTAGATAGTTATTAAAATTAGTAAACATCTAAAAAAACATGGCAGATATTTTTTCCAATGCTGTCGGTTTAGAGCCAAAACCTGCCCTGGCACTAAGCCATATCTTACTGAATGCTTGACTGCCTAACCTTGCCGGCCTTTTTGGCTATCTCGCTTTTATCTCCACTATGACCTATTTATTTGGCGGTGATAGTTACGCAAAATGGACATGGTAGGGGTACCTGAGCTCTCTTCTAAAATAGGTACTCTGGTTACAGTACGCAATACAATGCAAGAACGTACCGCATACACAGCAAATACCATTCAAAGAACACCTATCTAAGCATAAATACTACATCAAAGTACCCCAAGTTTCGTGAGTCCTATATAATTTCACGTGCATATATTACTCAGTGGGACTGCATTGCATTTTAACAGAGACTCTTAAGTTATTTAAAGCCTTCTCTGGACACCATACTGCCTTTTGACAGACCTAATTTTCACAGGATTTTAACAGGCTATCATGCTAATTCAGACTTGGCAGCCCAATAACGCAGAAGATTGAAGTTGGAAGAATCATCAGAACGTTAAAGGGACAGTTTAAGGAACCTTGCAGCCTTATTGAGAGAATACATATTAACGTACTCTGAAAAAAATGAAATGAAAAGGCATACCTAATCCTAGAAGCTGCATATCTATTGCTGCAGCTGCCCTCCTGCTCTGTGGCCCGACATTTGAAATGGTCACTGTCAGGAAAGCGATTGCCATGTGTGCCCACAACGTTCTCTAAACAAGCATTGGAGCCAACTGGAGATAACACCACGAAAATGTAAGCTAATGTGTACATGAACATGCATGTGATGGCTGGAGGGTCAATTCAAATCTTTCCAGTCTTACGTGACTAACCCGATTGACTTTTTTCACCCCTGTAGACGCTACGTCCACCTGCAGGTACGTCCTGCCATCGCTATCGTGGAGTTGTAGCAAAATGAAAACACAGCGGTCTAGATGTTTAGTCAAACCTGTCCCTGGAAGAGAAAATGGGTTGTTACCTGTGACGGATCGTCCTGTGCCCCAGACTGGACACATCCGCCTGTCAGCTCCTTCCCTCTCCCAGTAAGCGGACGCGCTGTGGCTGTCCGAAGAAAGCAGTCACAGACCAGCACTTCCCTCAATCATGAGACAGAACTTCATGCTTTGAGGTTAAAAACAGAACTCTCTTTATTACAAACACACAGAACTTATATACAATCTCCATTCACTGTGCACCGAACCCAACCCCCAATCCTATCAGCCACATCCCATCACAAATCCCATCAGCCACATCCCCTCACAAATCCCATCGGTATACAGGGGATGTATCAGGTGAGGGGATTAAGGGATACAATGGGTTCCCCCACCTGTGTTATCCCCCCTGTAGTGCGGGGCCGTCTGGGCAGACAGGGCTGTGTTGCTGATTAAGAGCCCCAGCCAGATTATAGGATCGTCTCTTTGAAGGCTGGAGCTGAATCCACATTCAAACCGGGTGCACATAAATATAATAATAATAATAACAGTGAAGATCAGACAGGGTTCGTCACATTACCCCTGTCACTTGCTACGCAGCACATTTTTATATGTGCCTTTTAATATTTAAGTGCGAAAACATGCAGGCTTTATATACAATGTGTTTGTCATATAAAAGAATGCTAAAATTGCTTGTTTTTAAAGAAAAGGAGATTTTATGAGCACTTTGGTGGGTTAGCAGCATTAACCATACAGCTGGTCTCCTAAAATGAAGTTTTATTTAGCTCGACAAGCCGTGCTTTCAGTAAAAGAAAGTTTAACGGTAGGGAAAAACACTGAAATGGAAATTCTGCTAGTTTCTCAGGGTAATCTTAGAAGTACTCTATTTGCATTTGTTTATCACCCTCGCATACGGTGGAAGAAATGGACTATGTCCTAGTGCAAGGCTGTTCATCTGACGGTCTGTGACATTACTATATGACATCACTCTTTCACGTGAGCCCAGCTATAATAGATGTAAATAGCGGGGATTATTTCTGTTTTGCAAAATGAGTAGCTTTCTTAATTTTTTTTTTGCTTTTATGTACAATCGCATCCCCTAAATACCAGCACAACACAATGGAGAATACCATTTTAATTGCATTTTTTTAAAAATGTATTTTAAATCAGTGGCATGAAATTCTCCTCTTTTATCAACATTTGTTTCGAGTGGCAGAAACCTGGACAATGGGAACCCTTTTTCTTGTATGCTGGGTGCTTCGGCAGCCTGTTGTGCCAATGGGACTGACTGATAATCAGTATTTTTTTAAGGAAACGCTTTCGAAAGTGTCCCCTTTATCGAGTCAAAAGCATTTCTGACCACCAAAGTAAGACACACAGGTTAAGTCTCACAAGTACATGTCCTGAGACCGGAGCAGGATTGAAAGCAGGGGTTTAAACAACAGGGCAGATAATACCCAGAGACCGAAAACTCAGGAGGGTAATAAATAGTCAGGCTTCGTTCCTAAAGACTGAAGTGGGAAGGGCAGGTTATAGAAAGCTTTGATAATGTGCTAAGAAACTCGAATCCACATTAAGTCCTCCGAAGCCAAAATTATTATTATTTTTTTACGTTTTTTCATTCTTTAACCCCTTAAGGACAATGGGCGGTCCCTAAACCCATTGGAAACAATGCATTTTGAGCCCGTATTGTCATTAAGGGGTTAAGTGTTTTTGAAAATTCCGTTTGGTACTCCTAACTACATAAATGGGAAATGATGGGTTAATCCTGTGTCTTTCTTGCTGTCTAGCCGACAAAGGCTTAAAAATCAAATAGATGAAATTCTTCTGAATGCGAAATGATTTAGTGTTAGCGTGATAAGGAAACATACTTAATTTGCCCGTGTAATGCCGCTAAGGGGTGTGAAATGTGTTCGAACGGCCCTTTGTAAGCGGCGTTGTACAGATTGGTTTATCCATATGTATTCAGTAACTGATGTGAAACATTAACGACTTTTGGGTAGAGCTCTTCACAGATCTTACCTCTTATAAAGTTGGCAGGCTATTTACCGAGCTGCGTGTGGAATACTTGATGAATATATTTTTTTTATAAGAAATTATATTGCTATTCAGCTTGTCAAAGAGTGTAATAAATAGGAGGATAAGCATGCAGGCAGTGGGATTGCAGTGCTTTATCTTTGCACATTATTGATCCATAAAGACTTTAAATGTATTATTCTAAGATTGTGGCTGCTTTAAAGGACCCCTAGAAAAAAAAATAAGGATCCGAAGTGACAGAAGTCATTTTAATGGCACGGCTATTTGGTTTTTAGCTAACTGCAGCAGCGAGGAATATAATCAATCATTATAGCACATTTCTGCACGCATTTTAGTAGTCTGTAACAAATGTTGAACAGACTGTCAAGGTCATTGTCTAGTGATGTTTCAGGGTTTAACAGTCCTACAAGTGCTTAGTATAGGCGGTGACGCCTGTTCCCTGGAGCGGTGCGGGGAAGCCGAGCATCGGGAGAGGGGGAGCCCAGCTTCACGTGGAAACCTTACAACAAAGGGCTGCTGTAATGGGTTGCTTAGTTAGGGTTATAGACACCCTATGAATCCTTCGTCTGTCCCGCCAGGATAGTCTCCAGCCTCTAAAGGCTAATAGATGGATCTTTGTCAACAATACTTTTAGGGGGCACTTTAGCTGCAGACGCCACTGTGGTTCTAAGTCTTTATCGGCTTTTTTTAGGGTTGAACTTTGTCCTCGTCCTCTTGGGACTGTGCGTTCTGCTAATATCTTGCTGCTGTTAAGTACACCCGTCGGAACGTGCTGGGAGCAGGTAGTCTTGTTCGCAGAATTTTCAGCTTTAGCTGCAGATCTTGTAACTCTCGTAGTAGGTGGCGCTGGCTGTACTTTGACAGATCAGTAGCTAAATGCTATTACTCTTCTTTTTCTTCAAAGTAATTTGCTGGTTACAGGCGTAGCGCAGCTTATTTTTGATGACCGGAGCAGTTCAGGATAGCGGCCAACATGTGCTATGTGTAACGGATTCACCAAGAGAGCTGTAGTAACTCCCAGAGATCACCCACATGTATCCTCCTGTCGTCCCCGGAATCACTTCCTGCGCACCTTGGAACCCTGCTATGTGTACCCAATAAGTAGACACAACTACCTTGAACTGAGTACAGCAGGAATGAACAGTTTATTGATGTGAAACATAGACTGATATATCCACAGAACAGCATTAACATAAATTAACATTGTTAAACAGGTAGACAACCCAACCTTTAATCCCCAGGCAGCAATCCTATTGATGGGATTAATTAAACAATGGAGTTCCTGCCTGCGCTATCTTTGTTTGGTAGCCGGGCTGGAGCCATCTCTGACTACCTTGGGCCACTGTATGACAGGCCATTCTGTCACAGCTGCCGTCGGCTCTGTCGCGCTGCTGTGTTGGGGGAAAGGGTGCTAATGTGTGCGCCCGTGTGGGGTGGGAGAGCGGAATAAATCCAAAGTGTGAGTGTGAATACAAAGTGGATTGTTTAGGTCCCTGTGTAAATGTGGGATTAAGTTAACATGTGGGTGTTTGCCGGGTTTCACTGCTGGTTAAAGTAATGTGTTGGACTGTGAATGTTTGTGCTGGGTATGAGTAAGGTTACCTGCATTGCCAGCTACAGGCTGGTGTCCTCTTTAGTTGTGAGACTTTCTAGGTCATACTGATGTCACTACTGAGCTCCATGAACGATGGAGAACTGGACATCTGCGGGCCCCTTTACAATAGACCAATTTCTAAGAATTTCCATCTAAATAATATCCAATACCATTGTTACCTAAATAGTTATCTCTTTCAGTCCATCGCTCTAATTACCATTTTATGTTCTATATATTATGTAATTATCCAAATTTCGTTTAGCCTTTTCTGCCGTCTGCGTTTTTCCCCAGCACACTGCATTTTTTCACTTTTTTTTACCGCAGCCATACAACATTCCCCTTTTTCTTTTGCCCTGCATCATCCCTAATAGCTTCTTTTTTCATTGAAATTACCATTTATGAGGGTTCTGGTGCCACAAGAAAAGAAATAAGAGGAGTACTCTAAGTAGTGTCAACTTTTCTAGACTTACCACAAGCCGATCCCCGAAATAATACAGTCAAAAACAGTATTTCAGAATTAAGTCACTTGTAGAAGTTAGTGATGTTATGCGTTTCATAGATTTGCCTTCCTCTAAATTTTTATATTAAATTCCATAACACATGTTAATGTTGATGGCAAAAAGGACTTTCCTTGATGATTAACAGCAGATACGTTGTCAGCATACATTAATGTTGTAATTCGGCTGTGATTAGTGATTGCAAATGAAGGATGTTAAATTATGACCTAGAATACATTGATCTCATTATTTCCCCTTTAACCAAGAATTGATTTTATATCTCATACAAAAAATAGATTGACAATGAAGGTCACTTACAATACAGTAACGGCTTTCAAACTCTGTATTGCTTCCAGATAAAAGCACTGTATGTTTTGGGTGGCCATGGGTTTGGTTGGCATGGGATGGTATCCAGTAACAAATATATTTACTGCTTGAAGTCTAGTTTTTGGCTTCTCTAGAGGCCCCGAACTTGTATATCACATTTCTTCACAACAGTAAATTTGCATTATAGTATCTTGTAAATGCTTTAATATGCATGCTTCTAAGTGTGTGTATATATATTTATATATATATATATATATATATATATATGTGTGTGTGTGTATAATTAGCTTTGAAATTATCTGTTCCTTTAGGGTTTTGTTGATTGATGAGAAATCTCGTGATATAATACACAAAGCATTTTGTGAGATGGAGTAGAAATGTACTTCACACTTCAAGAAATGTACAGCTCACCGTGTTGATACTTTGATTGAGCGAAGCCTCAGCTAGACCTATAATTTCCAAGGAATAATATTTTGAGGCATGAATTGAAAATACATGTAAAGTAATTGAAATAAGTATGAACGCGTTATATCGCTTCAATCTGTGGGCTGACAGATGACTTTTTTTGCCCGATCTCAGGGATAGAGGAATTATATGAAGAAACAAGCAGGTGAAAGGCAGCCATCTCTTGTCTGCCGGGGCGAGCAATGTTTTTACCAGAGAATCCTCTTACTGGAAAATTGAATGTTTTTACCCAGTTGGCAGCCTATGATTTTCAGATAAATGGACCTTGAAAGGGAAAACAATTCAAAACTCTCAGCCCTTCAAGGGAACAGTATACGCATGTTTGTATACCGTCCTAATGCTTACATACTGGGAGAAATGGTACATTTAGTGTGTGATCGGGATATGGGCTAGATAGATTAGAACTGATAGAATGAAGGCAAGTAGCAGAGAGCATGGAGAATGTTAGAGGAACCTGGAAAAGGAAATGTCTTGTTTCTCGAGCCGTTGATTTTGACATGTAAAATTACTGATAGTGACATTCACGGTTGTATGAAAATGCTTGGTATTGGGGCTTTCTATGTTTACCCTTTCACTACTAAGCCAGCTCTCAGAGGCAACAGGATCTATTTTATTGGCACATTCTATTACAAGTATTACATTAAAAATGCGTTCCCAAATGTATTGCGCTGATTGCATGATATGTTTCAGGCAGTTACATGTCAGCTATATGTGTTTTAGCTATGTTATATTGGCCTAATGTAATAAACACCCGGACTTCATACAGCCTTGTGGTAAGCAATTGAATGACTCAGTCCCAATCAACCTACCTTAACACTTATCTGAGGTAGAAGCTGCAGCTGCCCTCTTCCTCCGTAGTCCATCAATTCTTGCCGGTGGGACTGCTTGCTCCACATCCTTTCCGGAGCCAGCACTGGAGGTGACTGGGAGACATTTACCATTTACTCCACAGAAATGTAAAGGGACCACATGGCTATCACATGTATAAAAGTGCATATGATGGCTGGGGTGTCTCTTTAAATTACCGCACATATAGAATTGTATTTCTTGTTTTTTTAGGGGTCACGGGAAATAGGAGTTGCTGGTCTGAGTTTCCCCATTCTTACTACGGTGTAATTCTGAAATACTTTATTCTTATTTTATTATTGATGTGCCGTCGTATTCCGCAGAACTGTATACTGTATATTTAGTAAGCAAAGCACACTATATAAAATAAGACTTTTCCTTGGTGGAATTAAAGAAAAATCACTGTCAAGGTGAAACAAATAATAGAAGTATATTATCTGGCAAATTGATTTTGTTTTCTTTATTGATGTGAAAATGTGTGTACTTTGAATAAAGAGAAATGGTTATTATTTTGTAGCTTTACAGTCTGTCGATACACAAGGTTTAAGTCACAACTAAACAAAAATCCCTTTTTGTCTGCCAAGCTTACAGCTTCTGACATGTAGAAAAAAAAAGCATATATATTTTCCCCATACAAATAACGAGCATTGGCGTAAAATGTCATTTTATTATATAGTGAAAATGCCACCATTGAAACCTTTACAAGGGCAAGAAAGGTTAGCTTAACTGAATAATCTATTCCAAGCTGTACAGGCCAAAGTTAGTGATACTTTTTATTTAACAAGTGTTCCTAGAGTAAAATGTAGAGTCATATAAGCTGTAAGGAATGTTCTAGGCAGCCCGTACAAAAACCAAAAAATAGGACTGGCCTTGTGGCACACTGGGCTAATGTTGGCCGACAACACCCTATATTCACCTGATCTTCCACCTCAGCGGCAGATCAGGTAAAGCAGTGTACAGCCGCCGGCTGAATATGATATGTGCGCATAAAAATGTCTGACGGCCACCAGACGTAAAGTGCCAGAGCAGCCTTGTTATCCCAAGTCCAACCCTGTGCTTGGTAACCCATTATTGGCACAAGCTGGTAAAGTCCTCTGATGCTATCCATTATTTCTTTCCCAGGCTACCACAAACCAACGCAGCGTTAATGTACCTGCAGACATACTGACCAAAGAGATGAAGTCACCCTAACAGGCAAATGTTTCACACCAAGTCAGACACTAACACAGACTATTTCAAATAGAGGAAACATTGATTTCAACAATTGGTATGGAAAGATAACTCAAGACAAGGTGTCAACATTCCTATGCAGTTATGGAAATTGTACATTAATAGCCTAAATTACTTCTACTTCAAATGAATATGAGAAACAGCAGAGGTTATGGCATGCCCTATTTTTTTTTTTTAATGTAATATCTTTTTTTATTAATGGGCTTCGGATACTACAATACTCTACGCTATTTACAGCTTGACAAAAACCCAAACACTAGTTCTAATGCTGATATTAAAAAAATCTTTACTACTTAATTTTTATCCTTTTGTATATTCCGTTTGGTAACGCAGTCATGTGCCCAGAGCCGTCATGGCACCAGGAAGACTCTACCAAAGTATTAACCTCAATAAATAGTTGTGAGATGGCCCCCAGGGCCCATCATAGGCCCATAATTACCCATAGCCATTAAACCTGGCCTTATATAGGTTCTATGTGATATTTAACGAGTGCAGCCTGGAAGTATATAGGTGTTTTGCTTTTTTTTTTTAATAATTATCAAATGTTTCCTTGAAGAATTTAAACATTTTCAACTTTACAAAACCAATACCTATGTGCCATTATCTTCTTTTACTAGAAATATAAGTGCTATGTGCGTGGATACAGTAATCCTATATTGTCCAATGTACTTTTCAGCAAAACCTGGACTGCAGAAAATTAGTTTAAAAATGTTCTTGGTAATTTTTAATTCCTTTAGGTTTGGCCGGTTATCAACAGTCAAGTTAATCTACATCTTCCTTCTTTAGATTAAAATTATTTCATGTGTAACCTGTAGCTCAGAGTGGTAGGAAACGTGTTTTTGCTTCGATTGGAAAGTTAGCTTTCATTCCGTATTGCTTTAGGTGTTTGATTCACAAATCTAGCTTTTGTTATAAATCTGTGTCATCAATTTAAATTATCTCTCGAAAAAGCTTTAACATAGCATCCAATGCGGTTTCTTCTTTAGGAAGATCATTGTTATTTATGTTTAACATGTATGTGCCCGTATTACCAATGGTGAGAGATGGTGGGGATAGGAGCCTGCACATCTGTGAGGTCCAAAGCTTGTGAACAGACAAACCTGCTTCTGGCGTTAAGGGACCTTCTATAACTACACAATATCTTTAATTAAACCTCTGACACAAGCCATTTTTTCTGAATGATAGAGTATCTACCTCCCGGCCTGGAGCACTTTCCTGCAAGAAACAAATGAGCTCAGCCAGATGCATAACAACTAGGAGAGAAAAACTCTTCAGGTGGTAGGATCGAGACTCCACTTTGATCAATTATAGGGATCACTGAATAATATGACCAAATCAATGATTTACTTCAAAAAAAAAAAAAAAGGCTTTAAAATAAGTGATTTGGAAAACACACCTGGAAACTTTATAAATGGTCCCGAGGCTCTTTAACTGATATCCTTTTAATAGCTAAATACAAAATGATACAAAATCAGTGAAGTGAAGCGTAGTATATTATAACCAATATTAACCTACAGCAAAAACACAAAGGGCAAACACCCCAAATGTCCCAAAAGCAATCACTATTACATACCAAAAAAGTGCACCCCCCCAAAAAAAAATAATAAAATAGCTAAATGACTAATTATGTTGTAGCAACCCACTAATAGTAGAAACCATTGATATTCTCAATATATAATGAACTGTCACCTGTATTAAAGCAGAGATTTCAGGAAATCACGGTATACACACACTGTGTGTGAGTGTGTAAATGCTATGTAGTGGTACAGCTCCACCAATTGCATGATAAACAAATACACTTTAACAAATCTGTCATTTTATTATTTTCCTTTAGGATATATTCATGTAAAAACAACCCCAAAATGTTTAATTAAAAGATGAAGAAGTCGAAGCAAGCAGCGTCTGCAGCTGCACCAAGGCTGCAAAGAGAAGGCATTTCTTTGTTGGTTTAGTATGGAAATAGTGTTTTAGCCAGGATGGAGAGAGTAATACAATCTGATGCTACAAAACACAGCATGTGGATTATCCTAGAATCCTCTTCTACAATGGGAGTTCTTACAAGTAGAGCGCTAACAAAATATTCTTTTTTAATTGTAATCCACTACATACATATATACATATATAGAGAGAGCGAGAGAAAGGACACTGCCAGTATAAGTATGAGGTGGGGAGTAGACAGTCCCCTGACCATTGCAAAACATGTAAGCACAGGATCCAAAACATTGCGTTCTCAGGAGGTATGGTAAACCCTACTGTGACAATGTTTAGAACCAGGGGGCTGTTGCTGAGCCTTGGTTTGGCTCACATTAGTTACAAAAGCCAGATTGCTGGACCCAAATTCTTCTATTAGAACTGTACCAACCAAATTATGGAGTTAGCAGACTTGTTAGTGTGGGAATTAAATAATAATTGTACCGTTCCAATATGCCCACCGCTCATGACTGAGAGTTCACAGCAAGACTGTGCTGCACAGTATGATAATGTGGAGAGGAGAGGGGCTGCCGGATCATGTTGTATGCAGGAAAATGGAGAGGCTGCAGCATCATATTGTCTGCATGAAGCAGAGGTGCTGCTGGATGGTGTTGTGTACAAGGACTGGGATGCTGTGCTTTTTTTGTGTACTAGGAGGAGAGGGACTGTTGAATGATGTGTGTGGCAGGGGAGAAGAGCTGCAGCAGAGTGTTCCCATCTCGTAGAGTTTGTGAGGAGTGCCCAATTTACCTGATGTATCGGTTTCTTAGTCTGTCAAATCTACTTTGAATTTATGTTCTGTATAGAGAGCTGAATACTTTGTTTTCACAATACACATAAAAGATAAAAATGCTGTTGGAGGGCCGTGGAATAATGGTGTTTGTGGTGGGGTAGCAGCTACTGGTTAATATTATGCAGGAGGGTAAGAGAAATAGTGTAGGAAATGAGTGACTGCTGAATAGTAATTTGTATGTGGGATGTATAATCAGAAAAGGGAGAAAGAAGGAAGGAAAAGGAAGAGAGTGAAGTAAGAAAGAGAAAAGAATTTTAACGATAGGTACATACATTAGCTTATATGTATTTTGCCTTAACTTCTAAGGTATACTTTTGTGGGTAAATAATTATCAGGAATATAATGCTCAATCAGAGGACTGTCCCTCAAATACAGAGACATTTAATTACCCTGTTAAAATGGCTCACTTTAATTGCATATTACAAGGGAAGGGGCAGTCATTTTCCATTAAGTCTGACACACATTGGGTGTAATTTCCTTTGAAATTTGATCTATTGTTAATGTGCTTACAATAGTCATGTAGCTTTCACAAAAAACTGCTCTGGTTTAATGGAAATCCCAGAGCCGTCCTGTTCTCTTACTTTAGACCTCTGGGCCTAATATTAAGAGCTGCATTACGAGTCTCCGGACAACTCATTAACCTGCATAATAACCTAGAATGTGTGATTCCGGATGCGGCGTTGCCTTCTTTAACTTCACTACTAAGTATGTAGGGTTGTCCCAGGTATAGCATGGCGTATTAGCACTTCTTTAACACACGCTGGCAGTAAAGTTGCCTCATTATAAATGCGCCACACACTTTAACCAACGGGTGTTATTGTGAAAATGTCATATTTTCCTTCTATTTGTCGTGGACAAAGTGAAATCAGGCAATTCTGTGTAGTGCCTAAAAACAAACTCTGAACCTAGAATTCTTGAGGATGCCATATGGAATACAAAATATACAGAACTTAATTTTATTTATTAGTTCGCAGAAGATTCTCACATTTTCATATGCTTACATTTTTTTTTCTAGAGTGTTTTTCCCCAACTAGTAATTTCCCCCTTGCCATTTACATAAACCTTTAACTGTATTCATATCTATTATTTTGCACATGGAATTTACTTAAGGAATGTACCCTGAATAGAATAATGTTATGTTAAGTCGGTCACACGTACCACCAGGAGCTTTACCTGTGTTGGTCCCCAATGCGTCCTCGAGCAAATGGCTGTTATCAGCATTGAATCAACCCGAACTGCCGGCTTCCCACGGCTGTAAATTCCTTTTGCTGACCCCTAACGTTTTGTGTTAAAGACCATTGTTAGATCTTCTCTTGGCTCCTACGAAAATCAAGCTGTCTCCTAAATCCTAGCATTTCACCAACCCTGGCCAACCTGGTTACCTCATTCTTTAATGAAGTCTCCCGGATTGAAGCATGTATTCAGTCAACATTATGAATGGTTCTGTCAAATTACGGATGAGAAACCTTAAACTTTTTTTGATATCTATACTCTGAAATTGAATATGTGACCAAGAACAAGTAGGTCAAAAATGAGATCATAACCTAGAGCAGACCTGTCGATAGAGACCTACTGACCCATTGTCAAGGGTTTTGTACAGCCCTCATCTTTCTGAAGAAAGCTGATGTTCTGTTGCATTCCAGAATTTACTTTGTGGCATCTCTCTCATCTAAGCTTTTAATGTGTTTTCTACACTCCATATTTAAAATCAACAGCCGTGAACTTAGAGGGCTACCTGTTTTTTTCAATGTTCTTCTGGGGATGTGTGGAATCCAAGTCTCTCTCCCTCTCTCCCTCCCTCTCTCGCTCCCTCCCTCTCTCGCTCTCTCCCTCTC
>VKOC01004171.1:0-36965 GCA_009364415.1 Spea multiplicata
GGGGCAGCTCTCGGCCCCCATCAGCAGCGGGCACGGTGATGGTGCCGTCGATCGCCTCCTCGCCCACATAAAGCTGTCAAATTTAGAGATAAACTCTTAAACTAAATTCTAAACAACCTCGGGCAATTACAAACAATTTTCCGGAGAATGAAGTGGTTTTTATTTTTTTTTCCTCCCCAAACTTGTGAAGATTACTGAAGTGACCGCGAGGAGCCTTTCAAGCTCGCAGCGGATGCATCTTTAAGCTCCAATTATTTTTTTCTCCGTTTGGTGATGCGGAGGCGCGATGTGCAGCGAGATACCTGCTTATAATCAGCTCGCCTCGTCAATTAAATGCCTTCTTGAACGCTCTTCACTATGCAGATAATGTGCGGGGGGGGGGGGGCTGTGCTTGGCGCCGCTCTAATCCCTCCCCAGCTCTTGCCCTGCAGGTGACGCTTCAGAGAAACGCGTTTCAGTCGTCGGGAGCCGTATGCCTACCCCATACATGTTATGTATTAGCCTCTACCACTTCTGCTGGGAAGCTGTTCCACTTATCTACCATCTCTTACATAAAGTTTTGCATGGGTGTCCCTGGGTTCACAGACTGTATTGAAGCTCGTGTTGGCTGTACTTCCACCCTTCAGGCTCCACGGGGCAGCTGCAGCCAGCGGGGAGGTCAGGTGCGCCGCAGGTGACGGACGATATATGGGTCTGTATTTATGAGAAGGTTATGTCACAGAATGCTGTTTAATGTATCTGAAGGGTATTGGACGGAACGTGCGGACAGACCGGGGCCGGTAGGTGCTGCCGGTGTCCTGACTTGGTGGAGACCCATAAAGCGGGGCGATTCGGATACAATGTATTCAGACCCTTCGTCACGCGTTCGTTCCTACGAGGCTAGCTTTTCGTTCCTACGAGGCTAGCTTTTCGTGTGTTTATTACCGGGTGACCCGGTGGCGCTTCTCCCCGCCGAGGGGCTGTAGGTGGCGCTTCTCCCCGCCGAGGGGCTGTAGGTGGAGCTTCTCCCCGCCGAGGGGCTGTAGGTGGCGCTTCTCCCCGCCGAGGGGCTGTAGGTGGCGCTTCTCCCCGCCGATACAGTCCAATACATTCCGGACCTAAAACCACAGATATATTTTTCTGTCCCTTGTTACCCAGCACTAGATACGCCTCGGGGCAGCCAGCCGCAGCTCTCCAGCTTCTTAATGGAGCCATCAGCAGCCATCGGACTGGACGGCCCCCAGGGGCCAGGTAGCCATGGCTCGTGCATCTCTACATCCGTCGATCTCTGAGACCTTATTACTTCCTGGCTTATAGAAATCAAGACAGTCCCAGAACTCCTTATTCTGGCTCCTAACTATAGACCGTGTCATCTACTGCTAAACCAGCGCTCCGGAAGGGCCGGAAATCCTACCCCTGGCTTATGCAAACCCTGCAGTCTGGATAATGGATACACGCCCTCTGGCATGGGGAGAAAAAAGTCGCTCCAAGACTCTCAGGAAATGCGACAAGTTCCATAAAAATATAGCTTTAACCTCTGTCTGCGTTTATATAGCGCCAGCACGGTCCGTAGCGCTGTTCCAATCGGGGACGGTGAATTCGTTTAACAAAGACAATATAAAAGGGCAAGGACATTAACACGCGGTAACTCATACTCGCACCGAAGGGGAAGCGGGTCCTGTTCTTGTGAGCTTACAATCTATTGTCACTGTTACTGTCTCTGGGCTTAAGCTGGTGACACGAGGGCCCCCTCCAGATGTAGATACCACGTTGGGGGGGGGGGGGCGCTGCGGTCGGAGAAGCGTCTGGTGCCGTCGGATACAGTTCGGTTTCTGCCGGACCCCCACGCCGCCCGCCTCTGCTGATCATATAATCTGGAATCGGCTCATGAACCGATGGGCAGAAATCGTTCGCATCGCATGCAGCTCGAGAGCCGACTCGGCGATGCTGGAGGAGCCTGACGTGACGAGGACACTCGAGGAGAGTTTAGTGTGTTTTGTTTTTTTCTTCTACTTTTTTTTAGGGGAAAAAATAAAAAAGGACCAGACATGTAAAGCTTTTCCCTCTTCTTTTTTTTTTTTTTCATTTTTTTCCATATTTTTTCCAACCAAATTTCACCAGAAATGCTGGACCGATGCCCCTCTCCTGATTATACCCCACTAGAGGGCGCAGTTTGCACCCAAGAGGCAAAATAATAAATTGTAGCGCCATCTCCCACCTTTACCAGTTTTTTCAGGGGAAACTATTAAAATAAAATCTGTAATTATCGCCCAACCCCTCCCCCCAGGTTAATGGATTTTTCCCCGTTGCCGTTAATTGGCCGTTGTACGCTCGGAAGTGTAACGTGGCTCCGCGGCACAGCGATCCCTCCCCCCCGCGTGGATTTCAGTCCTATCTTTGCACTTTCGGAAGCCGTTGGCCCCCCGCGCGGGCTTTGCGGTTCTCCGGCTTCCATTTGGGTTTTTGTCATTTTATTTGTATCCGCTCTGCAAGGAGACGCTTGATCTGCCAGGCGGTAAAAGCTTTGGGTTTTCCAATTATTTAATACCGGGGGGGGGGGGCGCGTGAGTGAATGGAGACCCACAAATTTTGGATGAAAATTCAGCTTTTCGTCTCATTTTGTTTTATTCGTGGGGGGGGGGTGTGGGGGGGTGTCTGGCCAGCTGGACAGCTCCGCGGTCTCCATCTGTTAATGAGCTCGCTTGGACGGGACTGACTGCCGAACATTCAAAACTGTAACCGCACCAAAATAACGAGGAAGTGGCGCATGTGATGCCCCGTGTGATGCATGGGTGATACAATGTGTGGGTGAGGGGCCCCCCCTTTCCTGCAGGGGGAGCTCCAAGGGGTCGGGGGGGACTTTTAGGAAGCTGAGCCGCTCACCTGAGAACGAATCTCCGCAACTAAAAACCCAAGTGCTGCCCGGGATCCACACTGAGGTTTTCTTGTGAATGTTCTTTCTGCCTGTTTTCGGACTACCATTCTCATCATCCTCTACCCGTGTCCTCCTTCCATGTGTGTGCGATAAGGTTTCAGGCTCCTTCCCAGCACGTGCCCGGGGGTCCGTCCGGTGGCTGGCCCACAGCCCCCAAGCCCCCCCGCTCGGGCACAAACGTATCGGCGGAATCTTTTAACTCCCGAACTGTCGCCTCCGACCGACCGCCCCATCCCCCCGAGCCGCTTCCTTTTGTTCCCTAAAGGTTAGCGCTTCTATATATTTCTATAGATATCTTTCTTTTGGGCTAACAATGCGCTGCAACAAAGCAGATCGGCCGCTATCGATGGGAGATTCTTTGGCGTCGGGTAAAGATTCCGAGAAGCGGAGAGAACAATGCGTGGCCTTTCGCTCGGCCCTCGCGGCTGCGTCCTGCGCCGGCTCGCCATTCAGATAGAAGAATAACACGGCGTCCGGAGTCCGCCAGAGACGAGGAAAGCCTTCGTCCTAACGGCCACCTTCACAGAATATCAGGTGCTTTAGATCCTTATTTACCGGCTTATTTTAACCCGGTCTCCGGCTCGGAGGTAAATAACAGATCAGACGAGGGGCAAGAAACGGGGAGAGACGGGGGATGGGAGAGACGTTTAAATACATAAAGGGGTTAAAAAGGACGGGAGGGAATTTATTTCAGACCAACGACTGATTAAGGTTTGAGTCTTTACAGCAGGAGACACGGGCGACTAGACGGGGGCCGGATGGGGCCGATCCACTTATTCTATTTATCTACCACCCTCTCGGTAAAGTAAGTCTTCCTTCCGCTCCATCTCAGCCTCTGACCCTCTCGTGTTTTTAAATGATGAATAATCTGTTTATAGCACGGCATTTATCACACAAGGGCCTTTATGCGGTTGGTGCAGAGGGGCAAATCTGATTGGGCGACTGTGATCGCTCTTCCCGTCCAATCCATGCGGGAGGATTGCAGGAGATCTTTTGTGTTTATTTTATTATTTTGTTGTTGTTTTGACGGTTTCTTCGGTTATTTTGTTGGGTTTGAGGGGGCGGGGTTACTGGTTCTTGCATATATTTGAAATGTTCTTATATACAGACCTCGTTGTTCCATTTGTGAAAAAAAGTTTTAAAAAGTATATTAAGTTTACTATTTACTGAATAAGCTGTGCTTTTATTTCCTGAAATGCAGCATAACGAAATAACTTTACTCTCAATAAAAACGACTCAATTTTTTCTGAAAATTTCCATTTTTTTCCTGGGAAAAGTACAATTTTTTTTTTTTTTCCCCCATGGCTTTGAAATTTCCGTAACCTTTACATCTCTATAGCGTGCGGCTATTATTATCAAACGACTCCTGACTGCCACGGCCGAAGCTCATTGGCTGTTTTTTTTCAGAGAATTCTCAGTGTTATTAAATATTCCGATGTCATGGCGGGGTGGGGGCGCCTATAACGCTTCAGTTATGGGCCGTGGCGGTCCGGCTTAGCGGCGCAATGCCTGCTGGAGACAGGAAGCCGCTGGTGGGACTGACGATCGGAATCTGGGGGAAGCGGTATCTATCGAATATGCTGAATATTTTTCTTTTCTGTTAGGGAGGATCCAGCATTAAAAGGACCGCGAGATTCGACAAATGAAGCCGTTTTGCTTTAGTGTTTATTTAACGTGCGGATATTAAAGCGGCGGGCGCCGACACGCCGTGTGACACGGACCAGCGCCTTTCCCGGCGTAAGATCTCAAAAACATTACGTTTTATCTCAGAATAGATACTTTTATCCTGTCGGCGATTTGATGGGAGAATGCGTTCATTCCTAAAGACTTTTAGGACCTCAGAGGTCTCTTCTACAGATAGAAAAGTATCTCCTGCGACTAACAGTGGCCGCCGGTGTCAGCGCGTTCCTCCTAAACCTCCCCTTAGAGGCTTCTCCAGGGTTGAGGGTCCATTCTTAGAACGCGTGTTTGGATAAAGTGTTTCGAAGTCCCTCGCTACAATCAAACCCTCCTCACCCAAGCACTCTCTGCCCCCCCCTTCTGTCCTGTTAGCCCCCCTGCCCTTTCCTTTGGCCTGCCCCCCCCCCCCTTTCCTTCTGTCTTGCCCCCTCATAGATTGTAAGCTCTCAGGAGCAGGGCCCTCTTCTCCTTGTGTAACGGCTTTACGGAAAAGGGGGGTGCTGACCGTTATGGGGGGGGCGGCAGTTCCAGGAGGGTATGAGGGGTGCAGCTCTCCTAAACTACTGGGCTGCCACCGTTAAACAATTGGCACTGACGTTACCAAGCGGTGTGACACAATGTAACGTCCTCCCCTGACCTCCAGATGCGGTGGTACTCGAGTACACAGCGATATTCCGCGGCCCCCCGCCGGTGTATGAAACCAGATTGGAGGATTTTCTTCCGGCGTTTAAGGGTTAAAAGCAATTTCCTGATCCTCTCCAGAACGGCCGCACAGCCCCTGATGTTCCCGATTCACCAACATCTGGCAATCCGCAGCGTTGGCCGCGACCCAACAATCCCTGCCAAGAAAGCGAAAATTGGGAAGTTAAAAACAAAAATGAAAATTGGCGAATACCGGATCTGCGTAATTATTTTATTTAGCGTTTTTGGCCGGCGGCGGGTAATTTTGTGCCGCTGGGTTTAAGGCTTCTTGCGCGGTTCAGGCCGCAGGCAGGGGTATATGATACGGGGAGAGTAGTGGGTCCGCGTACCAACCCCCCCCCCCCGGCTCTGCTCTGCGCAGGGGAGGTCTGCGTTTTTGGAAGAGTCAGATGCGTTTTTGGAAATGTTTGTAACCTTTTATCCCGCAGCTGGCAGTGGGTGGCGGCGGGCGCTCTCGCTCTGACAGGGTGGCGGGCGGGTGGCAGGGGCGCTCTGGCGGCGGGCGCTCTGACAGTGGGTGGCGGGCGGGTGGCCGGTCTCGCTCTGGCGGCGGGCGCTGACAGGGGCGGGGCGGGTGGCCGGGCGCTCTCGCTCTGGCGGCAGGCGCTCTGACAGTGGGTGGCGGGCGCTCTAGCAGCGGGTGGAAGGCGATTGAGTTCCTCCTGATCCTTGTTGGTTTGAAAGTAATCTTTATTTTTTGGACATTAATCTCGCTTCCTTTTTGTCTTTGTGCTCCAGGTCCAGTAAGACGATGAATCTCTGCTCCAAATGCTTTGCCGGTAAGAATTATTATTCCTCCAAATTCCATTATAATTAGCGCCGTACAATATTAATAATTTATAAAGCACCATCATATTCCGCAGCGCTGTACGATGGGACCGTCGGTGTGAATGTCGGGCTTCTACCGCACTTGCTAAACATTTTAATCCGGTTTAGATTGGCGTACAGCTCCTTAGTGAATAAACCCCAGATGTTTCATCCATTGCCCCCGCTGGCTCTTAAAGGGACAGTAATATGCCGACGTTTTTAAGGCATTCACTGCAACTCCGTACAGACCGGCGCGTCCTCCGGGGGCCGTGGATGCAGGACCACTAAGCAGCTGGCGTTAAACTCGTTATAAACCTTCGGAGTCTCCAAAGAAATTCTTGTTATTTTCGAATATAAAGCCGCCTTCGTTTGCCTTGCGTTGCCGACTCGCGTTCTTGTGGCAGGCGGGATGTTTTAATGTCGGTTTTAGGAGTTTTATGGCTTTATAATGTTTTATTTATGATGGAAATTATTGCAAAATATCAAAAAGTTCACCCCTTAAAAATCCCGCCCGTTAAAATGCAAACTCTGCCTGAAAATAGTCGAGGCGGCAGAGAATTGGATTAGGAGGGGGTTTCTATGACTGTTACTGCGTTATTCGGGGGAGTCGGGGGCCACCGCTTATTACTCTGAAAACAATCGGGATGGAATAAAACGATCTGGACGCAGAGCCTCGCTATTAACCAGTTCTGTGCCGCGATCGCCGCATTGTCTCCGGCTTTTTGGAATGCTGTCCAAGAGTATCGTCGGGGGGCCCTTGGGTGAAATCTATCCGTCATCTTGAAACCTGATATGTCTGTGGCCCCCAGGGGCCAGAGTTTTGATGCACTCCAAGTTCGGCACTTTGGGCTTTAGGGGACCCACAGCCACCCCAAGACCTAAAACTCACCTTCCCACTAACCTGACGTTGATTTCAAGTGTTTTTCTGCACCCGTGGCCGAGGGCCGCTTCCCGAACCCGCAAGTAGCGGAGGGCCGCTTTCCAGTCTCCAGCACCACACCCCACTTGGCCGAGGGCCGCTTCCCGAACTCGCCAAGGGCCGCTTCCCAATCCCGCACGTGGCCGAGGGTCACCCTCCACCAATCAGAGCCCCCCTCTCCCCCACGGCTTTCTTGGGAAAGTTTCGCTCCGTACGTCCTGATTGTGATTCCGTGATTGAGATGAGGTCTGAGGGCCCCGTCCACCTGTATAAATCCACAATCTCCCATTTGTCGCCATTGTACTTTGCCACAGGTGTGAAATCAGGGGGCATTTAGCTTTGTATAACAGCTTAATGGCTTGTCCGTACACCTGCCCCCCCCACACACACAATATTAGCCTCCAGCATGACATTATCGTGACATTTCCGCTGTATTTACAAGAATTCACCGGAGAAAGGTCACTTCTACGCCGTATAAATCCCGGTTATCCGTTGGCGGGAGGTTTTCTCGCCCCTCTGCCCGTTGGGGGGTCTCCGAGTGACTTTTAGACAAAACGCAAGCAGTCGTCTCCTGTTTTCTCCAACGGCTCAAAACCCACTTAATCCCCCAGCGACTGCCGGCCGACGAGAAACGCAAAGAACGTTCCAGCGGAATATTCATGTTTTTAGCGGCTGATTCGTTGTGGATCCGGCCTCTAGTGAAAGAACCCGTTATTTAATTTATGGGAGTCTAATAAACCCTGGATCACGGCACAATCCCACCAAATCACCTGCCGTGATGTCACTAAATGACATCATAGTACATCATAAACAGCGCAACCCAACAGTGAATGAAACCAGTGTATTTATTATATTATTAATACTACTATTATAATAATATGGAGGTAATGTCAGAATAAATATTAATATTTAATACCGGTATATTAATGTAATAATACCATTATTATTGATATCGCCACTGTATCCTTATTACTATTATCTTACTGCTATTATAATATAGTGGTAATATAATAAATATTAATAATATATTAATATAATACAATACTAGTAATAAGAATACTATTTATTATATTACTACTGTATTATTGTTTTATTATTTTTACTACTATTACTATTATTTTTACTATCACTTAATAATTTATTATTACTATTATTGTTATTATTATTATTATTATTATTGGACGGGTGTAGCATCTATCACGGTTCTCTTTATTTTGTGCATGCGCTGTCTGGGTATCTCCAGCTATTAATTTGCGCCGGAGCGTGTTTTCCTCGGTTGTCGCGGTTCCGTGATCGCGTGTCTGATGTGTTCTTTACTATACACGGGCACACGGATCTACCTCCGGTGCGCCGGTCCCTGCGGGCTGTACTCCGTATCGCTGTCTAATTGCCGGTCCGTGCGGCGCATGCTTAACTTGTGTTTTCCGTGCCGCTTGTTATATTGTGTTTTCGGGAGTTTAATGAGCCGCGCGCTCCGGGGACCGGCCTCTGCCTCTCCAATTACAACAAGTGCTTATAGAGAGAGCAGCTCTTCAATAATACATGGAGTCTCTGAGTGGGTCCGCAAACCCCCTGGGTTTAACCCCCTCCGACCCAACAGCATAACACAGAAATCCCATCACAGGAGCTCTGTGCTGCTTCCATCTCCCAGCAGAGGTGGTAGAGGGTAATAAACATGCATGGGATAGACGTACGGCTCCTGAATCTAAGATGAGACCCACGAATGATTAGCGTTTGATGCTTCCCTGTGACCACCTCCGCCTGTCCGCCTGTCCGGGTTACTCGTAGAAACCTCTGGAGCAGTCTAAAGACGCTCTACTAATTCCGCGACCTTTTCAACGATCTCTTTGCACTCGAGATGACGAAAGGCGACCAGAAAACGATGGCGAGCGCCTTCCGGTCCGATTCATTTGTTTTCCTCTTATCTTCGGCATTCTTTGCGTTTATTAATGTTGCCGGTTTTTGAGGATTTTGGGCAGAAAACGGGCCGACGGAGAGCGAGGAAAAATCCGCGAATAACTCAAAGAATTCATTTTCCCTGTTAATTTGCCGTAATATAATTTGCATTCATTTCCTTTTCGATCCGTAAAAGCAGAGGCTAAGCGGCTTATGATAAAACTTTCCTTGGAAAATAAGTTTGATTTAAATATCCTGAAGTTTTTGTTTTTGTTTTTTTTTGTAAATCTAGAAGAAAAAAAAACCTCCAAATATTTATATATTCAACATTTTAATAACCATTTATCAAGTGAAACCGTGAACGTTCTTGGATTCAGCCGTATGTCTATCCCATGCATGTTTATTACCCTCTGCCACCTCTGCTGGGAGGCTGTTCCACTTATCTACCACCTTCTCAGTAGAACTTCCTTCCATTCCATCTCAGTCTCTGACTCTCTAGTGTTAGATTCCGGGTCTCTTTGAGATAAACTTCCCTCCCGTCCTTTATTAACCCCCTTATTTAAATGTCTCTCCCTGATGTATGTTGATTATATTTGTTGGCCCCCGGGCCGTGTCCCCTGAGAATGGTTCCTGATTAGTTTTCCCGTTATTATTAGAATGTCGTTATGGAATCGCGTGGGGAGCAATGTAACAATTTATTGGTTTATTCACCGTTTAGATACACGCGGCATTCACCCAGCGAGCACAGCGGGACTATGACTGCCGGTCAATGCTCACTCCTTGGGGCGGTAGAGGGGGCGGTCGGTGGGGGGGAGAGAGGGGGTCGGTCGGGAGCGGTAGGAGGGGGCGGTCGGGGGAGACGGTAGAGGGGCCGGTGGAGCCGTAGATGGGGGGCCGGTCGGGGAGCGGTAAGGCGGGCCGGTTCGGGAGCGGGTAGGGGGGGCCGGTCGATGGGAGCGCGTAAGGATAGAGGGGGGCCGGTCGGGGAGCGGTAGAGGGGGCCGCGGGGATTCTTTAACGATTTGCTTTTCGCTTTTAAAGACGATTTCTCGTCGGTTCCGTGGGCACCGGATAGGAAGCTCTCATCCACTCTCAGCCCTTGGAGCGCTGTGGGGGTTGTAATGCGGCTCTCTCTCTCGCAGCGACCCCGGGTCTCATTCTCGCCACTCCTTGGCACTCTAATCACGCCGTGCTCATGAAGCAGGCGCTCTGATCTTCCCCGGGAGTCCGAGTATAAATGAGATTTCCTCTCGCGGGTCAGAAGCCGACGCGGTACCAACCCCTCCGGCAGTCCCACCTTTTCTGACTGCGGTAGAGAGGACGCCCCACGCCGGTCTCCGCTGGGGGTCGGATGCCGAGGCTTTGAAAGGGAATTCAAGGTTAAGGAGAGAGAAGGAAAACGTGCCGGAGATCCAGCGCCGATGACGGAGTGTTACCTTTATCTGTGATGCAGTAATAACCCCCCAGTGCTGTATACAGTAATATAACCCCCAGCGCTGTATATATTAAAACCCAGTGCTGGATGACAGTAATATAACCCCCAGCGCTGTTACAGTTGATATAACCCCCAGCAGGTATACGTAATATAACCGCCCGCGCTGTATGTACAGTAATATACCCCCGCGCTGTTACAGTAATCTACCCCCCGCGGCGGTTGTTACGTAATATACCCCCCAGCGCTGTTACAGAATATACCCGCGCGCTTACAGTATATAACCCCAGCACTGTATCAGTAATAACCCCCAGCATGTATACAGTTAATTACCCCCAGCACTGTTTAGCAGTATATAAACCCCCAGCGCGATATACAGTAATAATAACTCCCAGCCGCTGTTATACGTTAATATAACCCCCCAGCACTGTGATACGTAAATTACCCCCCATGCGCTGTTATACGTCAGTATAACCCCCAGCCGCTGATATACAGTAATATACCCCAGACTGTCTACAGTATAACCCCAGCACTGTTATACGTATTGGGGTGTGATATAACCCCAGCACTGTAGTCCAGTAATATAACCCCAGCGCTGTTATACGTAATATAACCCCAGTGCTGTTACAGTAATCTGAACCCCGCCAGCGGGTTACGTAATAAACCCCCAGATGCTGTAACAGTATATAACCCCAGCGCGTGTTTTACGACGTAATATAACCCCAGCGCTGTATACAGTATATACCCCCAGCGCTGTAGTACAGTATATATACGCCCGCTGTATCAGTTACATCTACCCCCCAGCGCTTGATACCTAATATAACCCCAGCGCTGTATTCAGATAACTTTTACCCCCCAGCGTGAATTTTACGTAATTACCCCGCGCGGTTACGATTATCAAGCGCGCTGTAACTAATAGTAACCCAGGCTTGTATACAGTATATACACCAGCGCTTGTATACAGTATCTAACCCCAGCGCTTGTATACAGTATATAACCCAGCGCTGATACTTAATATCCCGAGCGCTGTTGACAGTTATATCCCGCGCTGTATACAGTAATATACCCACCAGCGCTGGATCAGTCATATAACCCCAGCGTGTTATCGGAATATAACGCCAGCGCTGCTATTACGTATTATAACCCGCGCGGTATACCAGTAATATAAACCGCCGCGCTGTATACCCCCAGTTAAAAATATTCAAAACCCCCCCCCAAGGCCGTGTATAAAAAACAAGTTTAAATATAAAGCCCACCCAGCGCTGTATCAGTATATGAACCCCCAGGCTGTATACAGTAATTAACCCCAGCGCTGTATACAGAAATAACCCCAGGCTGTATACCGTATATACCCAGCGGCTTGTATACGTATTACCCACCCGGCGCTGCTCTACAGCTTACTCACCCAGCGCTGTATAGTTAATATAACCCCCCGGCGCTGTTATACATAATAACCCCGCGCTGTGTACGTATATACCCCCCCCCCCCCGGCGCTGTATACAGTGGTAAAGCCCCCCATTTACCAACTCAAACACCACACCGAGCTGATGCTTTATGGCAATGCTAATGCACTACGTTCCTCCATAGATTTCATTAACCCGACTGGGTGATTAAAACCGAGCCATTCTATTGTTTCCCACAGGCACTTCATAACCTAACTGTAGTCCAGACGCTGACCTTCCCAGCGTCGGATTCTGGTTTCCAGCGAGGTTTATTCCGGGTTCCCGGGGGGGGGGGGGGCGGATAACCTGGACGCGGCGGCTGATTTATTTCCCTGCGCTGCGAGGCTCCTGTTTGCGGGGAACAGAACACATAAGTGATTTACTGCGGTGTTGCGTGTAGCGGTTATTACACCCGTGTCATTTAATTGCAATTTCCTATTAATTAGCGCGGCGATAACGGCTTCCCTTCACACCAATAGCGGGATGATTGAGTGAGAATATAATGTGCCGTCTCGTGTTTAGGGCTGTATTTGCTAAACCCTTAAATAGCAGATGGACAGTTAATTGGAGAAAGTGTATTCCGCTGCACCGTACGGACCCGGTGACGGCACTGGGGGGGTCCCAACATAACCAGCTGCGCATGCGGCAAGCGTCACGGAAATAGCTGCCGGAATAAACATGGAAAAAATGGTTTCTCAAATCAAAGTAACTAATTTTTATTCCTAGAATCAGATAAAAAATGTTTTCACAAATATTACGCTGTTTGTTCTTTAAACCGGTTGTAGTTTTTGCCCCGTAATATAATGTTTTCGGACATTCTGTTATACGCCAGACAAACCCCTCCACTCCTTATCGTACTGCCTACAGGAAACTATAGGGTGACATAGTTCTAACCACCCATTCAGACTCTTTGACTAATGAAAGTCTATGGAGCAATGGACTTCATTAGCATTGCCACAAAGTATCAGCTCAGTGTGGTGTTTGAGCCGGGAAAGTCACCCAAAATATCACATGACGGCGACTACAGATAAAGGGGGTTTATTGGGGAAAAATGGGGTAAAAATGTTTTTTTGTCACCGACCGACATTACTGTATACAATGCTGGTGGGGGGTTATATTACTGTATACAGCGCCGGGGGGGGGTGTGTATTACTATATACAGGGCATGTGGGGTTATTTACTGTATACAGCGCTGGTGGGGGTATATCACTGTATACAGCGCCGGGGGGGGGGGTGTATGTACTGTATACAATGCTGGTGGGGGGTTATATTATTGTATACAGCGCCGGGAAATCCACAAGGAGTAAAATGTATGACTTCTTTCCCTTTAAAGTAGTTTATCCCCGGCGCGCACACAAGTGTCAGACGGGGGGCTCCGGCAGTGTGAATCCCCCCCCCCGCGCGCTCCCGTGTGCCCCCTGTGTTCTGGCGGAGAGTTCTCCTCCCATCAGATAATGAAATATATCGATCCTTCGCTGAGCTGCCGGGTTGTTAAAGACGTAGCAATAAATTAAGTTAATTTGCTGTAATGCGGGGGCTGCCCCTGACTTCGTTCTCCTCCTGGGTAATTATCACGCAGGGGCAAATGAAGAGAGCAAAATCCAGAGCCCCTTTAACCCCGTGGGCGCCATGTCTGTCCCATGATTCCTGTAGTAACACCCCCCCCCCCCCGCTGTACATAACCTGTCTCCTCCGCACCCCGATAAATGCACCCGTTTGCAACGCCAGGTCTATGTCGGCGCTGCAGTCAGGGCAACAGCGGGTTAATTCTTAGTAGGTTTGCACGATTTTCACAAACACCTTGAGGCCTTGAGATCTCGGCAGACGCCCCATCTGCGCATGAATATTAATGGCGCTAATTTAAGGTGGGAGAGGGATTTTAGTGCTCGGTGGGGGGGGTTAATTTCTTGTCTCTCAATCCCTGCTTTATGTAACGTTTAAAGCTACGCTTAGATCTCATCGCTGACATCATCCTGGAATCGAGCGGCCGAGGCAATCAATCCACTAAGGAAGTTTAGTGGAAAAGTGGAACAGCCTCCCAGCAGAAGTGGTAGAGGGTAATACAGTGAGGGTATTAAACATGCGCAGGATAGACATACGGCTCCTGAATCTAAGACGCGACCAACGACTGATTAAGGTTTGAGTCTTTACAGCAGGAGACTAGACGGGGGCCGGATGGGGCCGACCTGCCTGCCGGGGTTCTGTTCGTACAGTTGTGTATTTGGTCGGATTTGTCGTGGTTTCCGTGGTCCGGAAGAGGCCGAGGGCCGCCGACGTGCCAGGAGTCCAGTAGCTGCCGTGTAGCCTGGTACGTAGGGACTGAGCCAGATGGGGAATGCGTTTTTTGAGCTTCATTTACAGAGCGTTTTGTCTGCAGGCCGTCGCTTTCTTCAAGGGATGGACATGCGCGGCCTTACCTGCGCGGCTTATGCCAAGAGATCAAATTCATGTCTCACGGCCAAATCCTTTCTTATAATAGAGTGTGAGCTGTTGGGTTAGTAGCGGCTGCTCCTATTCATTGCTGTCTATGCCTCTCTGCTGTGTTTTTAGTGCTTTATTTATCAGGAGTTTTTTTTAGAATAAACGCTTTATTAGGTAATCGGTTCAATCGCCTGTTAATACAAACGTTAATCAGCCAATCACATGGCTGCGACTCGATGCATGTGGATGCGGTCAAGACAACTCGCTGAAGTACAAACCGAGGATCAGAATGGGGTAGAAAGGGGGGATTTCAGTGACTTTGAACGCGGCGCGGTGGTTGTTGGTGCCGGAAGGGCCGGTCTGAGTATTTCAGAAACTGACGATCTGCTGGGATTTTCACCCAAACCAGATCTAGGGTTTACAGAGAACGGCCCGGAAAATATCCAGGAAATGCCTCGTCGGGGTCAGAGGTCAGAGGAGAGAACGGGCAGACTGGTTCCAGGTGACAGTAACCCAATTAACCCCTCGTTACACCCAAGGCCTGCAGAATCCCATCTCTGAATGCACAACACGGCGATCCTCGAAGCCGATGCTGCAGCCGCAGAAGACCCCGCCGGGTGCCGCTCCTGTCGGCTGAGAACCGGAAACTGAGGCTGGTGATGGGGGTGTAATGGTGTGGGGGGGGCATTTTCTTGGCACACTTTGGGCCCCTTAGTACCAGTACCAATTGAGCATCTTTTAAACATTGCGACAGCCCACCTGAGTATTGTTGCTGGCCGTGTCCCCCCCTTTATGACCGCAGCGTCCCCGTCTTCTGATGGCCGCTTCCGGCAGGATAACGCACCGCGTCACAAATCACATCATCTCAAACCGGTTTCTTGAACTTGACGATGAGGTCACGGAACTCCAGCGGCCTCCGCAGTCACCGGATCTCGATCCAGTAGACGCCTACGGGATGTGGAGGACGGGAGATTCGCATCATGGATGAGCAGCCGACAAATCGGCAGCGACCGCGTGATGTCATCATCTCCGTACGGAGCAAAATCTCTGAGGAATGTAGAAAGTCTGCCACGAAGAATGAAGGCAAAAGGGGGTCCGACTCGGTACTAGCAACGCGTGCCTAATAAAGGGCCAGTGAGTTTATATAGAACACGGCGCTGCCCTCTATCGGGCTGAGTGCTGTACTGCGATATGAGACAAACGCTGCACGTGGTTATCAGTAACATTGTTACAATTACTAAACCTGTGATGTGTACACGGTCTATGGGCCGCCTGTGTACACGGTCTATGGGCCGCCTGTTTATACATGCGCAGTCTATACAGAGCTCCGGAGTTGATGCACCCCGTCGGTTACGGGACCGCCGGCTCCTGATGCCGGTTTAATCAGGCTTTCCAGCCCCGTTGCTTGCCTGGAATGCCTGCGGACGACGCTGCGGTCCGGCGCGCTTGTAGAAAGACTTTTAGATCCTGTTTACCGATGCGTTTGAGCATCGAGGACACGACGGCCGTGAATGGGTTAATAAATGTATTTGAGTTGTACTCCCCCCTCCTGGCACTGAGTGAGTTAATCCGAAACACGCTTATTACTACATTCTTCCAATTAATTTAGATGATGAGCGCTGGGGGCCCCGGGGCCGCAGATATCTCCCTAAACTTTACATCGCGCATGTAAAATCTGCAGTGAGTGCTCGCGCCAGATTGATTTGTTTTGCCCGGAGGGGGTGGAAGTTCTCTCTGTGTAGATCCAATAACCCCCGTGGGGGGGGGGGTTCTGGTTTTATCCCCCCTTGCCCCATAGGATTCACTTAATTACTGACTCCCCCCCCCCCCCTCGTTACATTTTTCTTTTCATTCTATTTATTATTTTTATGTAAATGCTTTTTAATAGGAGGTGAAATGAATTTGAATTCGACGTTCACCACCCCGGAACAAAGGGACTTTTGTGACCTCTAAGTATTAGGACGGCAAATTCGATTTAAAATAAATAAATAAATCAAGGGACGCTTTGTTGCCCCTGACACCCCCTCCCTATATTAAAGTACTCTAAGTAACGCTGACCCTCTGTTAGGACTCATATATTCTTTAAAAATGCGCACAGGGCCCCCCCCAGACTCACACAGCCCCCCCCCGATGCACACATTGTATCTGTTTGTCTCGTAGAGCGTGTAATTAGGTTTTGGAACATATAAGAAAAGGGTTAACTAATGACGGGTCTTAAAGCTGCCACGCGTTCCCATAGCGATGCGTAAATATTGTTTAAATGCCAGTCCCTGTTTGTTCAGAGAAGCCCCTAATAAACGCGGCGCAATTTAACCCCATAGATGGTGGCCTGTCCTGCCAGCCTGGGTCTTTATAAAAAGAGTATTATGTGTTTATCCCAGTATTCTCTACGCTCCACCTCTGCCGGACAGCTATTCCATGCATGCACAACTCTTTCTGCAATGCATCGTCCATAAATGAAGTATAATGAAGGATTGCCGCCATACTGAGACCTCAGCTCGCTGCCTGTAACAAAGAGATCTGTGGCAGCCAGAGCCGCGGCTTCCAACGTGTTGCCCCAGCAGCCCCCCCCCCCCACGAGGTGGGGTAAGTTGCAGATGGTTTTTAGACCGTTTTGGGCGCGTTTTTACAGGGTGGCCGGTAATCTTTGTGTCGTTTTTTGGTTTGTGGCATGTCCATGCGCGGCTCCTCCGCCCCACGCCAGATGTTTAATGGCTCTGCGGTTATTTTACCCTCCGAGCCCTCGGAAAAAAGATTGTCTCAGCGTTTGACCTTTTGGGTTCATAAATACGGGTCGGTTTCGGAGTCGGCTTCCTGACACTTTGATACACGAGCGTATGGAAATTTCCCTCGGTGGATTGTCGCGGCCTTCCTCATGCGCGGCGGCGAGCTCCGGATGAAGGATGTTCCCTGACAGGCTAGTCCTTCTCAGCAGAGAAATGCCGCAGACCTGGCCGATGGGGGCCGGATTCCTGCGCGGTTACTGCCTTGGAACGCCTGTCTGCGGAAGCGCTTCCGTTCCACAAATCAGGACTTTGCATTACTCAGTCTGACGCTCAAAGGGTTAAGGGGCATCAGAGATAACATCCACCCCAATGAAGCCATTTAATCGCCACCTCAGCCCCTCTCCTTGTCACCAGCCACCCTCAACGCCCTTATGCCGGTCACCCCAAAGAAGGTTTGTGATATCCTCTTTCACTCTTCCCGCTCCACCATCTCTTCAGAGTGCCCATAAACCTTTTCTTTCCACCGGCCTCTCCAGCTCCACCTTTAGACATCTTGCCGTGTCCCCTGTTTAAAAGAAACCTTTGATGGACCCTACATCTCCCCTGCCGCCCCGTCTCACCCCTTCCGACCCATCTTCCCCTCTACCGCCCAGGTCCCCCATCTCCTTGCCGACCCGTTCTCCCCCTTCTCGACCCATCTCCCCTCTACCGTCCCAGTCCCCCCATTCATCTGCCGACCCGTCTCCCCCCTTCCGACCCGTCTCCCTCTTACCGCCCAGTCCCCCCACTCCTTGCCGACCCATTCCCCTCTACCCCAGTCCCCCATCCTCCTGCGACCCATCTCCCCTCTACCGCCCAGCCCCATCTCCTGCCGACCCGTCTCCCCCTACCACCCCACCTCCTATCTCCACCTGGCCTCTAAACTACTGGAACATTTAATCTTCGGTCTCCTAACTCATTTTCCTTCCTCTAACTCTCTTTACAATCTGGTTTCCATCCATAACGCTCTACCGAGACAGCCCTCGCCAGAATGACTATCGATCTCCCCGCTGCTGAAGCGAAAGGTCACTTCTCCTTACTTATCCTCTGGAAACTTACTGCGGCGCTTCTCCTGCAAACCTTTCATCCGTGTGACATCCGTCACCATTCTCTCTCGCCGTTACGGCTTTAGTATCCCCTCCTGGCTCGCTTCCCCTACTGCTCTCCATTGGTGATCCTCTAAATCTCTCTGCACCTCCTCCCTTGGATAACGAATACCCGGTACCAGCTCTGTGCCAAGGACGCGCTCATCTACCACTCCTCTCGTGACCTCTTACCCTCTAACTCGCCCCGCTGTCTAGTCTCTCCGAAGTCGCATTCTGCATGATGTCCTTAAGCTCAACATCTCCTGGACTTCCGGTTATTCTCCTTGGGCCCCCCCATGTCTGATCTCTCCATCCATGTGGAGAATTGGTGCAATCGACCCAACAGCCCCACATAGCTGCCTCGGTGTCACACTTGACTCTGCTAACTCTCCACACTTCAGACGTTCTGCTAAGTAACGTTCTTCACTCAGCCCAAGACTCTCCCAAGACTCGGACTCCGATCGGCCAAGATGGAACCGCCATGAGAACCCAAGCATCGAGCGGGTTCAGTGCAGATACGTCACGGGACGGAGAGACAAAAGGGTTTAGCGCGGTCCGACCCTTAATCCCTCCGACCAAAATACACTCGGCTCGTAAGAGGAGACGTGTCCGATCCCTCCGCTCGGATTAACCCTTAGAAAACCCGGTCAAGGTTGCCATTTCAGAGTAAGTTGTCTTCTCCTGGGCGGTGGCCGCTCTTTCTGCAGCATTTTTCATGGCTGAAGCTATAATAGCCCCGGAACACTGAGGGTCTTCTGATTCGGTTTGAAAACAAACATTCTGGGAAAACTTCCCATTCTTTAGTAAGAAAAACTCTTAGTACTGAGTACTGATCACAGAGTCTTTATCCACATCCGCTGAGTGACCTCTGAGTGCCGTCTAACATCTTGAAAGCCTTTGAGATTCTCAGCTTCTGAAAGATATCTAGAGACTTGGGCTGAAACTAACGATTATTTTCATAATCGATTGGTTGGCTGATTATTTTTTCGATTAGTCGGATAAAAAAATATAAATGTTTCATTTATTAAAATAAACTGGATGTAAAAACAATGCATTTCTTTTTTTTTTATTTCCCAACCTGCCCTCCCAGTTATGCACATCTGAGCCCAGGCTTCCCACACTGCCCCCTGTATCCCTGATATTACCCCCTGATATTACCCCCTGATATACCCCCCCTGATATCCGTATACCCCCTGATATGCCGTATACCCCCCTGATATGCTGTATTACCCCCCTGATATATGCCGTATAACCCCCTGATATGCCGTATACCCCAGATATCCCGTAGTGCCCTCGCAGCACATTACCGACACAATACTTTTACAAATAAATACAGCATTAATCTTCACTGCCCCCAGGATTTAGATTCCCCTTAGTTTGCCCCCCCCTTTTCCCTTTTAACTGCAAATTAAGTTAACTTTATTAAATTAACCCCAGTCCTCAGCATTAAATTAACCCTAAACACCCCATTAACCATAACTGCCCCCCAAATTAACCCTAAACAACCAGTCAACCATAAGTTTCAGCAGCCCAAATATTAACGTTATACTCAGATGAGTGTCTTACCCGTGTGGACGCTACGGGGAATGGGAGGGGCCAATCGGCACTGGGAGAAAGGGGCGGGGCCAGGTGTCAGAGTGACTGCGGGGAGGGACTGGTAAGTAGGAGCTGCTGCTGTGGCACTGAATGAAACAAATGAAACGAGGGGTATTTAGGGAGCGTTTGCTCTGAAAAAACCCTCATTTTATAAAATTCCACTAATCGATAATGAAATTCGTTGACAACGATTTTCATTATCGATTTTATCGATTAGTTGTTGCAGCCCTACTAGAGACTCTTCTTCGTAGCACTTTTATTCCTTTCTGTGTACGGGGGCAGGCATTTGAAGACTGGACCTCCGAGGCCTCTTCTTTAATCTATGAAGATTGTATCACAAGCTTCTTTGAACCGATTACAGACTGCCCGTGCAGGGGGCCTGATACGGCCCTAATTACAGATTCCCCCTCCCGCAGAGCTACAGCGTGGAGGCCGGGGGGGTAGATCCCAAGCCCCCCGCGCAGATATGGACTCTGGGCAGTCGTTTTACTGCCCCGGCACGAGCTGGGCTCGCAGCTGTGATACCGGCGCACTTCGAGCCGCGCTTCTCCTCCCGCTAATTGCCCGTAGTTTAGTTTAAGTGACTTTAAATTCTCCGCCGATCGTCGGCAGCCCCGAGACATTCCGTTTTATTTTAACCCCGTGTTGTCTGGTGCTCTGCAGCAGGGAAATCCGGAGTCTGTTAGCTGATTGGATCTCTGGCTCTCCGGGCGGCATCCCGTTGGCAGAAGGGGAAACGGGCATTGCTGGTATTTCTAGAAAGCGATAATGTCGGATCTGCTCGGTGCCGGTAACGCGGGAATGAAGAATGTTCGTAGCCTCCGTTGGAATCGTGGGGCCGGTTCTGATACATTAACGGCTGTTACTTTTAATAGATGGCTCTCGTCCAGAAATGGATACGAAAATGTTTCTCGGATACAGTTAGATATCTGGGCTATGGCGGGTGCCGGCGACATTTGCTGAAAGCTGATTTATGTCAGGATTTTCAGGTTCTGTTCTGTAATAGTAGATAAGTGGAACAGCCTCCCAGCAGAAGTGGCAGAGGATAATACAGTGAGGGGATTAAACATGCAGTGAGGGGATTAGGCATTATGGCTCCTGAATCTCAGACGAGACTAAGGTTTAAATTGGTACATCAGACTAGATGGGGCCGAATGGGGCCGATTTGCCGACAAGGTCTATGTTTCTAACCAGATCTCACCTCTTTGTTTTGTAGATTTCCAGAAGAAGCAGCCAGATGAGGACCCCACCCCCAGCACAGGCACCAGCCAATCAGATTTGTTCCCCAGTGAGATAGACAGCGACAACGGCAATACCTCGATACCCCCTCCGACTGTTAATCCCACCCAGCAGCTCCCCACAGACCTGAATGTAGCTTCCTCCAGCAAAGACGAATGTAAGTGCCTACAGGACGTGCGCTGAGACCCCGCGACATACCCCCAAAGCCCCTAAGGGGCAGTTACACGGGGTAACCGGCTTTGGGTATATAGACGTATATTCCGAAACGCCTGTTTAAAAATCCTAGCGGTTCAAGGCTGTTTATATTCATTGTGCCCGGCGGAGGGTCCTGGCGACGTTACTGGGAAGCGGGGGTTACTGCCGGAGCGTGCTGATTGGGCAGAGGGACCGGAGTCGGTCTCTGGCAGTGGAGGGGTTAATCTGAGGCATTAACTGCCGGAAAGGTAAATGGTGAACGCGCTGGCGATGATGACGACGATGATGGAACAAATCTGACAACCTGTTTGAGAAGGGGTAATGCATTACTAATTAGCCCTCGGTGCCTGTAGCCTGGAATTAACGAGCTACTGTTATGTAAATGTCATGTTAATTAAGAGAATTCTGAGAGCCCTATAAATCTGCGGCGCCCCGTGTAATGTCGCGCATGGATACCGGAGAGAGTTATTGCAGAGCATCTGGGGTCCCGTTTTTCTTTGGTGATCTCGTTAGGGCCGAGTGGACGGCCGGCGGCAGATGCCGTACGGACCATTCGAGAAAACATACCCAACATCGGGACCTTTGGAGCTGTGGGGGGTATTTATATCGGCCTATTACAGCCCGGCCTGTCACATTGAATCATTTAGGAGAGATTTAAGCAAATGCCAGACCTTACAGGCTACCTTCACTGCCGGATGTCTATTCATGGAGTCTACTACATTTTCAGCCCTTTGACATCACGTCTCCCCCGGCCCTTCGCTCTTCATGGCTGTTCTTGTTACTATGTAAAAATCTTTGTGTCTTTGCCTGCTGGGGCCACAGTGATCTCCTCCATTGTCTTGACCGCAGTGTTTTTGATTACCTGTCCTGGTTCCATGATGGGGTTATACGGGGGGGGGGAACGGGCAGACCGGCGCGGGTCCAGGAACCAAACGGGAAGGGAGACGCTGGAGAACGGCTTCCAGGATCCCGAAATGTGGGTCGCTTTTATTATGTCCGTTCAGCGGGACCGCGAGGACCCAATACTGACCCAAAAGCGGCCTTCAGGTGACGCCAGAACTCGGCAGAACTCTAATTGCGATCCGGTTGGCGCTGGAGAACCCAGATCCTTTGACTCTGCGCAGAATGTGTCTCAACGAGTGGCTGAAGATGATGGGGGTTGTGGTCTGGCGGCCCCTGGACATCGCTGGTTCCTCGAATCGGACCGTGAGATCGGCAACCGAATTCTGTTACACTTACACCAGAAGAAAACAAGCATCCTATACGTCTATAAGTGACGGTTTAATCACAGCCTTTTGTGTGTCTATGGCAACAACGTATCAGTGCCTCCTTTCGTGTCACGTGACAGTTAAGCATTCCCTGAAATATTTTGTGTAATTAAAGAATCGTTTCTGGGAGGCGTTTAGATGTTCAGCATCACTCGCGTTTTTATGCAGAATTAAATAAAAGAACGCTTTTAAACAAAATCTCCTGATCCGGGCTTTTTCTTGCGCAATGTATAGATCAAACCGTGCGATCTAAATAGCGACCCCAAATATCACAAGCGAGCCGCCGTCTCCGGTGTTCCTACGAATGGAAGCCGATTCTCTGGCTAGGATTAAAAGGCATAATAAGCCTCAAAACCCGACGCGTGTTGTTTCTGCAGCTCATCCCGTGTTCTTGGCGTGACGTTACTTGCAGAGGTCTCAGCGGCTGCTATGGGAACCTCACGCCTGCGCACTGAGCGCGGAATACGCTACCCGGCGCCTGACATGTTAAACAGCAGCCTTAATTTGTCTGCTTGTTTCAAAAGCCGTCCCAATTATCAAAGCCGCAGCACGGAGGCGGCTACCGGGGTATCCATTAATCTTAACCCATCCGCAGCGCATCCCCGAAGTCATCGGCCCGCTGGCTTAACAAGCTCTCCAGAGAGCGCGGACGTGCCGGAGGAGAGCGGACGTGCCGGAGGAGAGCGGACGTGCCGGAGGAGCGGGGGATCGTTTACTGAGTACTGCCACGGAGGAGAGGCGGGCTGCGCAGGTCCCGGGTGGGAGAGCCGACCGCACGCTAATGTAACCGAGATTAAAAGAGACGGCTTCTGCTCCAACGCGCCGCGGGACGACAGCCGTCACGTAACCGTCACCATGTAACGACACGCTACACGGGCCGGCTCGCCACTTTATCGATACATTGTACAGAGAATGGCTCGACGACTATACAGTGTACAGGGGCCGGGTTTCCAACTTAACTATACAATATACAGCGGCTGGGGTGCCGGTTTCACTATGTATTATACAGGGGCCGGCGTGCCGATTTCACTATACATTATACGGGGCCGGCGTGCCGATTTCACTATACATTATACAGGGGCCGGCGTGCCGATTTCACTATACATTATACAGGGGCCCACATAATAAATGTAGCCCACTCCCTGTTCACTTCCCGTGAGACCGTTATTTAATCCTCCCAAACAAATTGCATGTCGGCCCGCTGAGACACACTTACCCCAGTGAAGGGCCAAAGAGGGGTATTTTTAAAGCTTTACCCCAGGCTTTTTTATGCAGCTTTGTACCTATCCCTGGGTATTTGTGTAACTGAGGGGGGGGGCATTTATTAGAAGAATAATGGGGTTTATTTCCCCCGTTTAATTTATAAAGCCGTTTCCTGCTGTTTCTATACACATTATCGGGGCTTTTAGGGCCGTAGAACCCTGCGATCCCCTCATACCCAGCAAACATTCTGACCTCCTAGAAAAGGGGCATCGGGGGGAGAGAGGGGGGCATCTGGGGAAGAGAGGGGCATCAGAGGAGGAGAGAAGAATATGCATTTGGAGGAGAGACTGCACAAACTAACCAGGGACACTTGGAGTGTTTGCTTTTCATGTCATTAAGCGTTGTGATTATATTGGTCGCGTTCTGTTTTTTTGCTGGAATATTTGTTTTGCTTTTTTACGTTTTCCCGCTTTTAGAGATGATTGACAGGCTCGGATTTTGGGAGCGCATCTGGCGTAGAGCGAGGCTCCGCTGTTAGGCGGGAATGGTAATTTTGGCGGCTCCCTCAGTGCTAATGTCTGTTGAAGCCGTTTTTAAATTTCTCCGGTGAAGAATGAATCCGTCTGTCTTTAGGGAAGGCCCGACGCGCCTCGCCGCAGGATCATTAATAACGAGTACCGCCAGCCGGACGGCTCAATCCAAACGCATTAAACAATCGGACGTCTTCTGCGCTGCCTTTAAAGCGTTTAGTCAGTAAAACGTTCAGCAGCGGAGGGGTTGGTGCTATCCCCCCGTTGTACAGCACTACGGCACATGTTGGTGCTATATTATATATGTTCGTTAACAAGAGTCATCAGATTCGGCGCCTCTCGTTTCCAACGTCAACGTCTTTACCTTGGGAATAAATCCATAATTTGACAAATATCGTTAAATACGAGTTTTGCGTGAGCTCCGCGACCTCTGCTCCCCCCTCCTGGTGCCGGCCGCAGGCTCCACGTTCAGCAGCTGGGCTCCCGTCTCCCGATGGCTCCTGTGTGGTTTCGCAACCGCGTTAAATCTATGTGTCTGTTAATAAAATATATTATGCGTTTTACCAAAGTCGTGACTTTCCATATCAAAAAGCAGCTCGAGTCCATAAAAATCATTATTTTATCAGCGCCTTAGCAACCGCCACAAGCAGTTTTAAGTCTCTGTCCTGCGCTCATGAATGAATAAAATGCGTGAGAATGTGAATAATATCTATGATGAATACGTCTGCACAGCGTCAGGAGGCTGCAGAAAGCACGTGAGATTTTATCATACATTTGTCACATTAGATCTCATCATAAAAATGCAGGATAAGGTTTTATAGCGCAATTCCAATATATATCCCCCCCTTTTTTTTTTTTTTAGGGGTGGGGGGGTTGAAAAAAAAAGTCCCAACTAAAAATGTGCGCTGATATTTTCCTCCCTTTCCAGGTGGGGCCTGCACGGGACCCTCTCACGTCTCCTTATCTACGCCAGCCAAAAGATCCTGCGACTCAGGTAACAACCGATTCTGAGAAGTTTTTTTTTTTACTCGTTAGCCGCCAGTTTTATTTCTCTTCTAAATATTCATTTTCATGGTTAACACATTTTTGTTAACATCTGACACCCCCCCCCCCCCCATGTCACAAGGCTGGCCAGTCTGGAATGCTGATTGCGCATGAGCGTCCAACGAATCTGCCCCGGCAGTTTGGACTGCGTTTCTTCTACACCTGTAAAGCAGGGAATGGGTCCATATAATACAACATAATGAAAAATATTTATTATACTAATACTATTTTTATATATTATATAAATACTGTACATAACTTTAATATATATATATTACAATTATATGAATATTTTGTATATAAAATATAATATTATAACCATGTTCTTTTTATGTGTTCATAAACTCATAAATATATATATAATATAAAATAAATATATAATATTACAATTATATGAATATTTTGTATGTAAAATATAAAAATGTAATAATATTATAACCATGTTCTTTTTATGAGTTCATAAAAAGTAAAGTAGCGACAGTGAAGTAAAACTCTACGCGGTCCTCAAAAAGAGAGAATTCCCCTGGAACCCCCGTTACGAAAACATATCTGTCCGTTATTTTTTTTCTACTAATTGATCCCGGTCGTTTAAAATCCGCATAACAAAAGTTATCGAGATACCGGAGCTGCTTGGCAATAGAGACGTGTCATTGTTCCAAAGCTTTTCCCTATGCATTACATCACAGCGGTCTGACATCCTGCAGCCCCTCCCAGACCTCTTTAAACCAATAGACATTGAAGCAAACACCCCCTCTGTGATGAGTGATTGGCAGGTAGGGCAGAGCAGAGGGGACAAACTACGAGGGTCCACTGAGAGGCTTTTAACTAGAAACCACAGGAAAACAGGACAGTATTTTACAATGGAAATAACTTTTTTATAATATATATAATATAATACAAAAGCAGGGAAAATTGGGGGGGAAATGTCTAAGTGGAACAGCAGCTTTAATGAAATGTAGTTAACGCTTTATCCAGCCAGCCAACAATATAGAGAATTCCTAGGAAGGGTCACATGATTGGGGCGCTGCGCTCTTCGGAGATACTGACCCTAAAACCATTTCTGGCCTCCGGGGAGGAGCGGCGGCCCTCAAGGCCCTCACACTGTAGCCATATTTACTGAATGAGAAGATTCCGGATTTTAGGCATAGCCCCCACCGTTTGTGGCTCCCCTCAAACTTTTAAACCGGTACCAAAAGATCAGAGCGATAAATCTGCCGAGCTTGTGCCTGCGCAATGCCTCCCATAAAAAGCATCAGTAGCGAGCACTTAGCTGTGCGTATCACGCGGGCAGATACTTGGCTGCTCTCAGTGAGTTTATTCCATTATTTTAATGGCCGTTTTGGGATAATGTGACGTTCTGCCAAATCCTCGGCCGGGGCGACCCTGGCGCTCGTGTGTATCGGTTACAAATGACCTTAAAATAATGAACAGGACTCGCACGGCACATGCGCAGCCCGCTTCCCGTTCCGTTTCAGGATGCTTATCTAATGCATGCGTGCGGCGATATACATTCTCATTGCATGTCTGCCCCGCTCAGAGAACTGCCTTCCCCTGCCGGGGTATTAAAAGAGAGCTCCAAGGGAAGGGGGGGTCGCCTTTTCATGTTATGTTACCGGCCCCGTTAGGTCTTAAATGTTTTTAAGCTTTTAGTGTGAGCCTTAACTCCGTGTGCTCCCGGAGCTCTGAGATCTGCTGCCGGAGCCACCTCAGCCTACTAAACTAGTGCCGGTGCAGGGCTATCAGTGATGGGAGTTATGGTGCACCACCATAGGAGGGTCGTCACACATGCTTTCTGACACTCACGTTGTTTCCTTAGCTTTCCTGTGTCTGTCTCCTCTCTTCCTCCACCTTCCTGCGCCGGCATTCATGCTCACGCGCCGGCATTCATCATTACATATACATTGATGCTCCTCTGTATTCAAACATACGTAGCTTGTCCCCGGAATGTAAAAGCAGTAAAGCTCTGACCACTGGGGCCTCCAGACAAAAGTTTGAGCGGAGGTCACCTTTGGCTTCGTCGCCTCTCAGCCCCCCGTGGGAGGGGGGTAATCACCGCCATTTACATACATTATCCATTCACATCACTGTTATAATTGCAATCATCTGTACTCGCGTTCCGATTCTATTAGCGGATGAAAGAAGGGTGATTGTCTGTGCCGTGTATACCGTCAGCGGGGGCAAGCGAGGATCCTGGTCCGTGAGCCCCTCGCACGAATAGTCTTCTTATCCGTAAATAAAAGACCGGCTTCTCGACACAACCCAGATACTTACCTGGTGGGGCAGCCATCTTGTGCTGGTTTCAAGACTTGTTCCTCCCCATTATGTTGCCCCCGACTGTGGCTGGCAGCTGATCGGTGGAATTTGCAGGGGTAATAAAGCCACCCCATCCAGCATACGCAGAGGTAGCCCCCGTGTCTGCGTTCCTCACATTCTATTTAAGGAAACCGCTTTTTTTTTGTTTGTTGTGTTTCTGGACACAGGGGGGTTAATAATTTGGTCAGGTATTGATTGCAATCTCTTTATCTCGTTATTTTCCCATAACCCGGTTCACAAACACCCAGCGGGGGGAACAAAGCATTGATTGTCTGCCGAGAGGCTTAATGAGTCTCAAACTTCCAGACATTAAAGTTTGCAATAAAAATTAATCCGCCACGAAATGTAAATGCGGGGAGAGCTGCGTGGAGGTAGAGCGATCCTCACCCATAAAGCCACCAAAACGGTTTCTGATGCCCGTCTCTTATTGGTCCCGAGGCTTAGATGTTATATTAGGAAGTTTTACTCTACTGGGAGGGTGGTAGATGAGTGGAACAGCCTCCCAGCAGAAGTGGTAGAGGGTAATGCATTGAGGGTATTAAACATGCATGGGATAGACATCCGGCTCCTGAATCTAAGACGAGACCAACGACTGATTAAGGTTTGAGTCGTTACAGCAGGGGAAACGGGCGGCGAGACGGGGGCCACAGTGCGTTAGTCAGAAGCGTCCGCCGTAAACCCCCCTTATTGCTTCGGTCGCTGCTGCCTCCCACGTTTAGAAACGCGAAGGTTCCGGTAATGAAGGTTCCGGTAATGAAGGTTCCGGTAATGAAGGTTCCGGTAATGAAGGTTCCGGTAATGAAGGTTCCGGTAATGAAGGTGCTCGTTTGTTCTTTGTGCTCCTGTCACGTTGTGTTAAGCAGAACCAAAAACGAGGTATTTTTGAACCTTTTTGTTGGGGTAGCATCTCTTAAAAACAGAAATCTTCGTGTCGGCGTTGGTTTGAGGATCTCCCCCGCAGCCCTTAACAGACAGCACTGAGCTGATGCTTTATGGCAATGCTGATGCAGTCCGTTCATCCATAGACTTTTATTAGTCAGAGATTAAGACTGAGTCATTCTATTGTTCCCCACAGGCAGTATGATAAGGAGTTGCGGTGTTTAGTAGATCGGGGATCAGATAACAGAGCGAGAATCATACAAACGGCTGATATGCAGCGGCCTGAAAACTTTATATTACGGGGGTATTTTTAGTTTCCGCGTAATACAATTGCGATAAAAATGATAACATATTGGTGGCCCCTTTAAGTAGGCGGGACTATTAAACCATAGGCTTATTGTATGCATTTTAACTCTTTGTCTGCCAGTGGCTCTGAACCGCGTCACGCTGCTTTTTCTTGGTGGCTTGGGTCGCAGCAGTCGAGGTGTTAACCATCGCCCCGTGTCCGGCCGGCACACGGATCCGCGGCGTTGCGTTGGGCTCGGGGTCAGCGGCTCTTGACTCGTCTCGGTTTCCCAGCCGCATCTTCTCCGCCGTCTCATCTCGCTAATGAGTCTGCTTTGAATACAAATCCCGTCATTTGCCGGCTTCGTGGCACGAGAATAAATTCTGTAAATGTTAATTACCGTCTTCCGATTCTTCTCCACGCCCGCGTCTGCAGGGGCCCCGCGAAAAACTGCTCCGCGTACCCCCCCTTATACACACCCCCCCCCCGTTATCCCACCTTCACAGAAGTAAATGAAAATCCTGAGAATGTAATGAAGTTATGAGATCTAACGGCGTCCGCGTGAAGAGACGGGCAGAGGGGGTCCGATCCGCCGTTCTGGTTCCTATCATTTTTTAGTGGGGGGGGGGCGGGGGTATAGATGGTGGTTTTGTCACCTGAGCAGAGAGGGGTTGGTTTTCTGGGTGCGTCTTACACAGTGCAGGTAGATTTTTATTTATTTATTCTTACTAAAAAGGGGACCTGCCGCTTACCTCTGTGTTGCTCAGCAGCGTCTCTTGATCCGTCGAGGCGACACGGGAACCCAGTGGAGTCAGGTGAATGCACATCGCATCACATGACTCCGTTCCGTTCCTGTTCGAGCAACGCAGAGGGAAACAGCGGCCCCCACGGAAGTCTGCGAGCCGCAGCAGAAGTTCTGCAGCTCAGGTAAGGGTGGCGGAGTGAATGAATGCGTGTGTGTGCGTGTGTGTGCGTGTGTGTGCGTGTGTGTGTGTGTTAGCATAGATCCCCGTGTGGAGGCTGAAAGTGATGTGCGTGTATTGGCTGCCTGAGCAGCTAACATCAATCACACTCATATCATGCCCAGGCAGCCAGTACAATAACTATGTAATATTTTTTTGTAATATAGAAGGGAGCGTCTAAAACTTGGGGAAAATACGATAAATATACACACAGTCATTCAAAAGTTTGGGGTCACTCCAAAATGTCTGTTTTTGAAGGAAAAGCTAATTTTGTCCATTGAAATAACATGAAATGCATCAGAAATCCAGCGCAGACGGGGTTAATGTCAGAAATGACTATTGTAGCTGGAAAAGGCTGATTTTTAATGGAATCTCTTCATAGGCGCACAGAGGCCTTTATCACTCCCATCACTCCTGTGTTCCGAATGGCCCTTTCATCACTCCCATCACTCCTGTGTCCCAAATGCCCTTTACACTCCTGTTGTCCAATGGCCCTTTATCAACTCCCATCACTTCCTGGTTCCAATGGCCCTTGATCACTACCATCACTCCTGTGCTCCAATGGCCCTTTATCACTCCCATCCACTCTGTGCTCCGAATGCCCTTATCACTCCACATCACTCTGTGTCCAATGGCCCTTTATCACTCCCATCAGCTCCTGTCTCCAATGGCCCTTTATCACTCCCATCACTCCTGTGCTCCAATGGCCTTTATCACTCCCATCACTCCTGTGCCTCCAATGGCCTTTATCACTCCATCACTCCTGCGCTCCAATGGCCCTTTATCACCCATCAACTTCGCTGGTTCCAATGGCCCTTTAAACTCCCATCACCTGGTTCAATGGCCCTTTATCACTCCCATCCACATCCTGTGTTTAATGGCCCTTTATGCACTCCCTCACTCCTGTGTCCAATTGCCCTTTATCACTCCTGTGTCCCAATGGCCCTTTATCCACTCCATCCACTCCTGGGTTCCAATGGCCCTTTATCACTCCCATCACTCCTGTGCCCAATGGCCTTTATCACTCCCATCAACTCCTGTGCTCCAAATGGCCCTTTAATCACTCCATCCTCCTGAGTGTCCAATGGCCCTTTATCACAATCCCATCACTCCTGTGCTCCAAAGCCCTTTATCCCACTCCCATCACTCCTGTGTTCCAATGGCCCTTTATAACTCCCATCACTCCTGGGTTCCAATGGCCCTTATCACTCCCATCACTCCTGTGCTCCAATGGCACGTTATGTTCGCTGATCCAAGTTTAAGTTTAAAAGGATAATTGATGGTTAGAAACACTTTTTTATTTTATAAAGATGTTTTTCTGCGTTTGGTTGTATATTGGGATGAATAATTATCCAAGTGTCGCCCCGTTCCAGATTCCCAGTCAGAAGACGACCCTTCCCCTACCAAGCGGCCCCGATTACTTGACGACGGCGACAGACCCGACGGCAGCAGCCGCTCCAAGCAGAAGAGCCGGCGCCGCTGCTTCCGCTGCCAGATGAAATTGGAGCTGGTGCAGCAGGAGCTGGGATCGTGCCGCTGCGGTGAGTCAGGGGGCATCAGGAGCTGAAAGGGTAATGGGGGACAAAACGAATATATTCCAGATTCAGTTGATTCACAGACTATTTTGTAATTATTTGTTTATTTAAGGCTTTTTTTTTTGTTTCTAAGCCAGAAAAAGAAAGCAATCAATCTTTTTTACCCCAGTTGTAGTTTTTGCCCCATTATATAAAGTTTTCAGGCAGCTGCATATCAGCCGTTTTTATGATTCTCGCTCCGTTATCTGATCCCCGATCTACTAAACACTGCGACTCCTTATCATACTGCCTGTGGGGAACAATAGAATGCCTCAGTCTTAATCACCCAGCTGGACTCTCTGACTAATGAAAGTCTATGGAGGAACCGACTTCATTAGCATCGCCATAAAGCATCAGCTCAGTGTGCTTTTTGAGCCAAAATATCACATGACTGACAGCAAGGGCGGCTCCAGGTCTACAGATAAGAGGCCATTACTGTATACAGGGCTGGGGGGTGTTGTATAACTGTATATAGCGGGGGGGGTTATATTACTGTATATAGCGCCGGGAGGAGTTATAATACTGTATATAGCGCCGGGAGGAGTTATATTACTGATATTAGCGCCGGGAGATTAATATTACTGTATATAGCGCCGGGGAGGAGTTATATTACTGTATATAGCGTGGGGAGGAGTTATATTACTGTATATAGCGGGGGGGGGTTATATTACTGGTCGTGGGACTCCCCCTTTAGGAACGAGTTTTGATTTTTTGGTAAATATGAATATTTTAGTACCGATGTGTTTGCGATGTCGGTAAAATTCAAGCGTTTCTGGTGAGGGAAGCTGCAGGTTGGAAGCGATTCCCCTCCGGTCCACACGCTGGGTCCAGAGTTTCCCCCCAAATACCCTCCAAATGCTCTCCTCCGTCTGCCTCTGTTGCAGATGATGTCTCTCCCCCTCCGTCCGTCTGTCTCTCTCCCCCTCTGTCTGTCTCTCTCCCCCTCTGTCTGTCTCTCTCTCCGTCGTCCGTCTCTCTGTCTGCTCTCTCTCCGTCCGTCTGTCTCTCTCTCCGTCCGTCTGTCTCTCTCTCTCTCTCTCCGTCTGTCTCTCTCTCTCTCTCTCTCCGTCCGTCTGTCTCTCTCGAATGCTTTCTGTCATTAGTTTGTCTATAAATATGTATATAGCGCCACCATATTCTGCAGCGCAGTACGAGATATATAACCGTGTGAATGAGGGGAGTCCTGTCGGAGCTTCCAGAGCTTTGATTTACAGTCTGGTATCAGCAGAGGGGCTGCAGCTTTGCTACGTTTGCATCGCTGTCACATTCAGTGTTGGTTTCTGTTGCATTGAACTCTTAATTTTGGAGCAATCACCATGGCAACCAGTACAATTGCTTTTAGTTATATTAGACCCATCTTTCTAATTAACCCCTTAATGACGTGTGAGATGAGATTGTTCCGGGGGCCACAGGCCGCAGAGATGTCCCCGGCGATGCTCTTCGTCAATCCCTGCCGGCTCTAGAGCAGGAATGCAGGATGATTCTAGAACGCGGAGCCGTCCGGTTATTAGGGTGCGGAGGATTCTGCCGATTAACCCCTCGAGGACTCAAACGCCCCCTTATCTCTTCAAATGAGCTGTAAAGAGAGCGGCGATGAGCTTCGGATCGGTGAAGAAAAGAGGGGAGGGAAAAAAGCCGCCTTTGGAAAGGAAAGCGAATGAAAACACGTCGGTTTGTGTGTTTTCACCATCGGAGGGGCCGCCGCGTTCCGGGGGCTTTTTAGTAGTTTTTTTTTTTTTCCGACTGGTTATTAAGCGGCAACGAGAAATCACAGCTCATAAATAACGCTTACGATCCGTCGCCGCGTAAATTGGCGGAGTGGCGAGGAGCGCGGCCCCTTTGAAGCGTTCAGCGCCTCGAGCGCCGGGAACAGAAGATGTCATTTTCATTACTTTTTAATGAGGCGCCAATTAAAGCCGAGGCACAGAGAGCCGCGGTCGCCGAGCCCCCCGTCTCCCTCGCTCGCCGTACCGATTTCTGCCCCGGAGGCCGCTGTGGGAGCGCCGGCGAACCCACACAGGGGAGGAAAAATAAAATTCATTAAGTGACGATGTCCTCGGCCGCGCAAGCACACAACTCCTCGCCCGCCTTTGATCTTCAAAAGAGCGATTTGTAAGCGGAGTTCTGCGCGTCGCCGGCCGGCCGGGAGTGGTGAGACAGGTAGATAATTGTTTAGGAGCCGCGCAGGTTATTTGGGCGAACGCACTGAGCCACGTGCACCCTTCGCTGCCCGGATTCCTTTATCCCGCCCGCGCTGCCGGCACGTAGGGGGTTAAAGCTTCGGCAAACCGCTTATCACGAAAGACGTGGATCCAGGAAAAGTCCGCCGAGGGTTGTGGGAGTTGCAGGTTATGTGGAACATGCGGAATGTTGTGTACATGGAGCAGATGCCCACCTGCCCCGTGTACGCGCCCCGTGTACCTCTTTTTCTAGAGTTTTCCGCCCCTCTTCGTAACGAAGGCCCTGCACCCCCTTATTCATTTTTTGTCTGCATGACGCCGTCAGATGCTGCTCTCCTCCTCACTCCGCGCAAGCGACCGCCAGCAGCTCTGGTATCGCAAAGAACCTTTTTAATGACAAGGAGCATCAATGAGACATAAAATCTGTTTGTTACTTCTCTTTTCACGATGCCGCGCATGTCCGGGGGTATTTTACGAGGAGAAACGTTATTATATTGAGTGAAAACTTTCTCTCTGTGCCCCAGGTACCCGGATAACGCGATTTCATTAACGCTTTTAATCGGCTCGCAATCAGTAAAGTAGATTTCATTTTCTCCCGCGTGTCCCGTGGCAGCGATTCCGGTCTTCACTTCCTAACAGACAGAATGACCCCCCCCCCCCCCCGGGCGAGGAGGACCCCCGTTTTATCTCCTCCTGCGAACTGCATGATTTAAAAGAAACAGGCCTGTTTTTCTATATCTCAGGGGCTTCCATCCCTCGTGTTACATTAATTTGCGTGTCGGGGTTGCGCATGCGCGTGTATATATGTGTAAAGAAACTCCCTGAAAACCAATAAACTCCAAAAAATGTTTGGCTCGCTTACAGCCCTTAATAGAAGTCGGGGTTCTGGCGGATGGCGTCATGTCGGGGGTTCTGTCACCAGTGAAGTGTGCGCATGAAAGGGAGTTCAAGGGTTAATACCGTGCTCTGGTTGATAATTGATTAACCCTTTGTTTGCCGCGGGGCGCGAGCGACACAAGTTTTCTTACAGAAAAAAGTAAATGAGCCCTTCGTAATTACCGGGTTTTCTGCATTCATTCTAAACGATCTACATTTAAGTCACAAATTAAGACAAACGCAACAGGCTTCACCGATAACAACCAACAACCCCGACAAAGTCCCAGCGCGGGCGGAAAAAGTAAGCGATCCCTCGGGTTTAATAACTGGTCGAATCTTCATTTTTTCCCCCATAATATAAAGTTTTCAGGCCGCTGCATATCAGCCGTTTGTATGATTCCCGCTCTGTTATCTGATCCCCGATCTACTAAACACTGCGACTCCTTATCATACTGCCTGTGGGGAACAATAGAATGGCTCAGTCTTAATCACCCAGCCAGACACTCTGACTAATGAAAGTCTATGGGGGAACGGACTTCGTTAGCATCGCCATAAAGCATCAGCTCAGTGTGGTGTTTGAGCCGGGAGAATATCACATGACTGACAGCGATGGCGGCTCCAGGTCTGCAGATTTATTGTGTAGTTTATAGGAAAAATTGAGATAAAAAGAGGGCTTTTAATTGTTTTGAATGTTAAACGGTATATAAGATGTACAGCTGTACGGAGAATGGATTTGATGTCGATGTATTACCCTCTACTACTTCTGCTGGGAGGCTGTTCCACTCATCAACCACCCTCCCCATAAAGTAAAACTTCCTCACTTCACTTTCCAAGGATGTACACCAATAAAAAAGGCCCATTCCAGTTACGTTTGTTGAACTTTTATGATTTTTAGTTTTTATTGCTCTTTTTGAAGTAATGGAGCTTTATGCTCGGTTTTTGTATCATTTTAATTTGTGGATAAGCGCGTCGGTTTCATGGTCGCCCCGGAGACCGCGGCGCTCCTGTGTTGTATGAATCTCTGTAGCGCTCTTTCTCTTTGTTTCCGCGCAGGTTACGTGTTCTGTATGTTGCATCGCCTCCCGGAACAGCACGACTGCACGTTTGACCACATGGGCCGCGGGCGCGAGGAGGCCATCATGAAAATGGTGAAACTGGACCGGAAAGTGGGCCGGTCCTGCCAGCGCATCGGCGAGGGCTGCTCCTGAGTGCCACGCGCTCGCTTATTTCACTAATGTTAGCCTTATTTAGGACAAAACAACCGGGCCGTCACTTTCGGGCAAGTCACAGACTACAGCCAATCAGGTTTTTGGGGGGGTTTTGTGGACTTTTTCTTTTTTTTTCCCCCATTATTTACTTTTTCGGGAAAAAAAAAATGTAGGTACTTTTTTAAATTCAAGGGTTGGTTGGTAGTTGGCTGAGAGGTGCGATGCCCTCCGTCCGGCTTGTTGGAGGGTAATTCAGCTTTTTTTGTTGTCCGTTTCACTGAAAATGTGACTCCGTTATCCGAATGGTCATCTATCTCGATAAATCGTCTCCTTCCCCTCCTTGTTTGGTGTAACTTCTAATAATAACAATAAATTATGAACGTAAACGCTCAGAAAGGCTGCTTTCACCCCAGAATCGTTCAGTTGTTTTTTTCTGTAACGACCCGTTTAGTAAGCCGTATCCTTCCTTGGTGGGACTGTGTCTTATTTCCACTGCTTCAGGGATCTGACTGGTCAGGACTTCCTCCCAGTCTCCTATCAGGTTACTTCTCTAGCACGGAAGGATCCGGAATCGCTGCCTCGTTACCGGACGGGGTTATACTCGATACTTCACGCGGGAGCCGTAGGCAAAATGTGTTCGTTATGAATAAGCACACGTGAGGATTGGCTGCGCGCTCCTCTCCGACTTTAACCTGATTGGCTTTCGTTTGCAATTTGCCGCGTGATTGGCTCTCTATCCGGTCAGACGAGGCTAATTCACAGACCGATGGTCTGTAGCTGTATATTGGGGCAAAAAAAGGACATTTTTGTAGCGGATGTTGAGGAACGACCAGATGAGCTTTCTCCTGATTATTTTTTTTTATCCTCTAAGCGTTACCCCATTTGTCTAAATAATATATATATATCTGTATGTAAAAATTAAAGGGCTATCAGCCTCGTCTCTATGCAGCAGAGGTGGGATCAGAAAAATGTTGGCCGGTGTAACGTCGGGAACGGTGGCCAAACAGATAACAGCGGGAGATCATCCACCTATAGGGTTTCTGTAAGTGCAGGGAGAAGATAAATGGAGGGTTAATGTAGGTTTCACGATGTGTGGAAGTTCCGAGGGTTATACAATGTATCCTAAGCTGCTCACTTGTGTTTTGTATCTTAAAGGTTGGTAAGAGAACGTTCATAGCGGGTGAGATTCCTCAAGCTTCTCCAGGTGAACGGAGCTCTCTGGGCTCCTGCTTTAATACATGTGCTTTTGGGGGCTTTTCCTCTTTTATCCTTCATTAGCCAGAAAGATGAAATAAACCCTGACTCTTCGCCGTTTGGAGTTTGCTAAGATCTGGAGAACCTCGGTGGGAACAAACGGCTCCAGTGCTTTGGCCTAAATCTGCGAGTACGTCGAGTGTCCTGAAGCGAGGCATTTTTCGTGACCGACGAGATGTATCTGACGGACGGTAATAACGATGCCCGCTGGCGTAGACGCGATGAACAACCCTTCCAGCCTCTTGTTTCTTTCAGGTATCGACCTTCCCCCAACAGTGAAAGAAGATCAGAGCAT